>JAPXFY010000034.1:10582602-10592602 GCA_030674185.1 Monoplex corrugatus
GTGATGCTTATAGCACAGGGGTTGTAGGTTTGACCACCAGGCAGAGCCACTTATTCGGTGGGAGGGGGGATGATTTCTGGAACATTTGGGTTGGAGCACATATGGGATTATCCGCGTTCGTTGAATACCTCTCTGACAACTTCTATCTGCCATATGTCTTCACAGTGCCACTGGGTGACAGAGGACAGAGACAAAACAAGCGAAATCCTGACTTCAAAGACAATGACAGGGGCAGACAACCTGACTTCAAAGACAATGACAGGGGCAGACAACCTGACTTCAAAGACAATGACAGGGGCAGACAACCTGACTTCAAAGACAATGACAGGGGCAGACAACCTGACTTCAAAGACAATGACAGGGGCAGACAACCTGACTTCAAAGACAATGACAGGGGCAGACAACCTGACTTCAAAGACAATGACAGGGCAGACAACCTG
Organism: Monoplex corrugatus; assembly: GCA_030674185.1. NCBI lineage: Eukaryota > Metazoa > Mollusca > Gastropoda > Littorinimorpha > Ranellidae > Monoplex > Monoplex corrugatus. Next base: position 10,583,043 of record JAPXFY010000034.1, read on the forward strand.
ACTTCAAAGACAATGACAGGGGCAGACAACCTGACTTCAAGCATACGGCAGCAACTGATTCAAAGACAATGACAGACGAACCTGACTTCAAAGACAATGACAGGGCAGACAACGGATCAAGACAATGACAGGACAACAACCTGACTTCAAAGACAATGACAGGGACAGACAACCTGACTTCAAAGACATGAGTGGCGAACTACTCAAAGACAATACGGGCAGACAACCTGACTTCAAAGACAATGACAGGGGCAGACAACCTGACTTCAAAGACAATGACAGGGACAGACAACCTGACTTCAAAGACAATGACAGGGGCAGACAACCTGACTTCAAAGACAGCGACAGGGGCAGACAACCTGACTTTCAAAACAACAGGGGCAGACAACCCTGACTCTCAAGACAGCGACAGGGGCAGACAACCCTGACTTTCAAGACAGTGACAGGGGCAGACAACCTGACTTTCAAGACAGCGACAGGGGCAGACAACCTTGATTTCAAGACAATACACAATGACAGACAACAATCACTTTCAAGACAATGACAAGGGAAGACAATGACTCTTAAAAACAACAGGGGCAGGCAACCCTCTCAAAATGACTGGGGAAGACAACCCTGACTTTCAAGACAATGACAGAAGCAGACAACTCGTCCAAGACACCGACAGGAGCAGACAACCCTGGTTTCAAAACAATGACAGGGGCAGACAACCCTGACTTTCAAGACACCGACAGACGCAAACAATCCTACCACAAGTTTGTTCATCATATGCGGACAATTCCATATGCGCTCCACCCAAATCTGTCAGCAATCTGACTATCAAGAAGAGGGCAGGGGCAGGGGCAGACAACCCTGACTTTCAAGACACTGCCAGGAGCCAACAATCCTGTTACGAGTTTGTTCCATCACGTGTGGACAATTCCATATACGCTCCACCTTCCGCCTGTGCAAAACCCTTATGCAATGGCAAAGCCTTGAAATGGAGAGGAGAAGCAGAGGAACCTATCCAAAAATAAATAAATAAATAAATAATAACAATAATAACCCAATAAGCTGACTCCACCAGAATGATGGAAACATTAAGATGGGCAGCAGCAATGAAACAGGCCAGTTTTAAATGTTGCCGGCTGGGATTGAACTCGAGATATCAGATCTTGAGCCTACAGCCCTACCAGAAGAACCAACCAGCCTGCAGGGCCCCATTAGCTCAGCTGTTAAAGTACCACGCTCATCGCGTAATGGGTGTGGGTTCAAAACTCGGGCGAACCAAACAGACAAGTGAAACCTCGACTTTCAAGACACAAACAGGAGCATCAAGACAAGACAGGACTAGACTAGACAAGACAAGAAAAGACGAGGCAAGAGAAGGCAAGGGAAGACAAGACGAGGCAAGACAAGGCAATGCAGGACAAGACAAGACAAGACAAGACAAATCCCAACATTCGAGACCACAGTCCATCAATGTGTGCATATGTTTGTGTTTGTGTTTGTGTTTGTGTGTGTGTGTGTGTGTGTGTGTGTGTGTGTGTGTGTGTGTGTGTAGGGCGAGGAGGGGGAGGGGGTCGGGTCGGGTGTGCAAGCGCGCTCGTGCGTGTTTAAGTGTGCACATATAACATGTCTAAAAGAGAAATTCAGACCTTAAAAAAGTACAGCCGTTCATCAGTCAGTGTGTGTGTGTGTGTGTGTGTGTGTGTGTGTGTGTGTGTGTGTGTGTGTGTGTGTGTGTGTGTGTGTAAGTGTGTGTGTGTGTGTGAGCTTCAGCATGAGTGTGTATGTGTGTGTCTGTGTATATGTGTGTGTCTGTGTGTGCGTGCGTGCGTGAGAGCTTCAGCATGTGTGTGTGTGTGTGCGCGTGCGTGCGTGCGTGCGTTCATGCATCTCACATGAGGTTCAGCATCAGTGAATGTGTGTGTGTAGGAACACGTGTGTATGTCAAGCGTTTCAAGCAGACGAGTGTTAAGACAGCCATCCATCAACGAACACCAACGTCCCCCTAACGTATGTGAGCCGGAGTGACATTTACAATCTACAGCAAGCCACAAGCACTGCCTTACCTAAAGCCCTGTCCCTCTTTCATCATAATATTATGATCACGGGCTGGGGGCCACTCCTAGAGCACCCGCCTCTCTTTTCCCTGACACAATATTTATAATCATAGGAGACCAACACAGAAACCCAAGGATATTATCGTTTGTACAGTGTTCCCCATTTTCTCACATTGTGTAACTGGCGTGTTGCTGCACACTCTGCTTGTTCCCCCGTTTTTGGTGGGTGAGTGTACGCCCATCAGTGACTGGAATGAACGACACCCATTTTTTTTCAGTGTGTGTGTGTGTGTGTGTGTGTGTTGTGTGTGTGTGTGTGTGTGTGTGTGGTCTGTCTGTCTGTCTGTCTGTGTTCTATGCGTATGTGCATGTGAACATGATTTTTTTCCTGCTGGTGGATAGGATGAGGGAATCAAAGGGTTAAGTTTTTGCAGTTGGTGGACAATAGGAGATGATGACACCCTGGAAACCTGAGATGATGTCGGCCGGAACATAGCCTCTGTCTCGCCGAGACTTAACTTTAAGCAAACTTGACGCGAAGGTTAAAAGAGAGAGGAAGAAAAGGGGGGAAGCACCTAAGCACCTACCTGAATACCCAGCCAGAGCAGCCGCCTGAATCATGGGCTTGCCGTTGTGGTCCCCACAGTTACTGTCTGGGGACGCCGACTGCATGGAGCGGAACCCTCCTGCCAGACCCATGTTGGTCCGCAGGTCGGACGCTGACCAGGGCTCCCCCATGTCTCCCCCGTACTCCTGTGACGACCAGGGCAACTCTGACTTCACGTTGGGCACCGTCTGGAAGGAGTGGGGAGCGTCGTAGAAGTTGTCCTGGCTGTTGGACTCGCTGACATACTGACCTGTGGAGAAACGAATCATCATCATCATCATCATCATCATCATCATCATCATCAAGCGCCTTGCCACATGGCGTTGGCGATCATGGCCCTCCATATGTATCTATCCCATGTTGCCGCTTGTTCCACCCTCTCTGTCTTCAGCCACTCTGCAAGTCCGTCCAATATTTTTTCCTTGAGTCTACCTCGTGCTCTCTTTCCCTCCAGTTCTCCTGTTGTGACCAGGTGCTCCAATTCCAATTTCCTCATAAAATGACCTATAAATGTTGCCTGTATTTTCCTAATCTTCCTTATAAATGACCTTGTGTCTGCCTCCATCAAGACTGTCTCGTTTGTTTTCTTTGCTGTCCATGGAACTCTCAACATTCTTCTTGGAAAATAAGGAGAAACGAATAAAGCACTAAATTTTGAAATCCAAAACAAGTGTGACTGCCCGCGCTCAAGAAAACAGGAACCAGACAGAACAACACGAAAAAAAGAATAAGAACACGTATTTAATACAACAAGACAGGCGCAAATTTTCGGGCTCACAAAATCACAAACAAACGAACACCAGATACAAAAATTGGGAAAGAAAGACTGAAACTTCCCTGCTGCTCTGTCCAGTGTGAGAAAAGCAACTTCTGGTTGCCATGATATGGTGGTTTGAGCAACGGATTACCGACTGGAAGATTGTGGGTTCAAATCTACATCAGTCCTGTCAATAAACACTGTGGGGTTTTTCTTAAAGCCCCAACCAGCTCCTGTCCAAACTGGAGTGTGCTGTGGCCTTATTCGGAAGACTGGAACTACACAGCCGAATCTTATCAACTTTACGAATGCGTCATTGAGGGTGTTGCTCAAATCTCCTGATCAACACCACAGGTGTCCGTTATCTCTCGGGCCTGGCTGACACCAGGATATTAGTATAATAGTAAATGGTGAGTAGAACCTTGTCATACGGTTTCAATCCTGGATGCAACTCTACAGCATCAAGATTATCGTTCCCACTGTCATCATCATTACCGTAGCATTGTAAAAAAAAAAATGTCCAGATTCTATGATCATTACCACGGTATAGAAAACTGGACAGAAAAATAAGGTCAGCAGAAATGAAGCTGCGTGAGTGCAATGATCCTTTAAAAACTGGACGAAATTGTTATTTTAACCCTTTGACTCCCGCATCCTTCTCCACCAACTGCAAAAACTTAATCCATCGATTCCCTCACCCTATCCACCAGCTGCCTGCAGGAAGCTGGAGGACAGGGTGAGGGAGTTGAAGGTTACGGTTTTGCTTTGCTAGCATGATTGTCAATGCAGGATGCTGGTGGACAGGGTGTGGGAGTTAACGGGTTAACGTAATGAAGAGTCCAGACATTTATTTCCATGTTATACGTTCTGGCCTGTCAGGGCATATTATGTTAAAATAACCAATTTCGTCCGGTCTGGGTTCAAAGCTTTAGAATTTTGAATGACATTTTAAATAAAAATTTACACACTTATTTTTTTATCAATCAAGATGGATTTATTGTGTCAAATCTACTGTACTCTCTATCAAGATGGATTTATTGTGTCAAATCTACTGTACTCTCTATCCAAGGACCACATGTTGCCGCAGTACGCCGCAAACCAGTTTTGGAGTTTGTTCAAAAAGGATTCATCGCCTCAGAGAGACAGAGAGAGAGACAGAGACAGTGACAGAAACAGAGAGAGACAAGAGAGAGACAGTCTGTTTGCATACGTGTGGAAAACTTATACCACGGTTTGCTACAGTTTTCACAAACTCTTTACGGGATACGAACGCTTTCGGGCATATAAAAATACACGGACTTTCAAATGATGGTTGAAACAATGACAGTTTCAACTATGGAAGATTGGTTGGTTTGTCTCACTTTCTACTTTGCTTTCGTATTCTGCCACAGAGGGCAATACATCTTACAGACAGCATACGTAAACAAGGCCACAGAGCCAAACAGGGTGAGGACAATAACCCTTACTGGGTTACACAAGTTAACATGACCAAAACAACAAGCGGGACTGCTGATGTTTAAAAACTGAACTATTACTGTCATTTTGATTTTTCTGTTTAAGGCCCAGCCGACTGTGCAGAACAATGTACTCGTAAAAGCTTTAACCCACCTCAAAACATACACAATACTTCACTGGGGGAAAAAACTGGAAAAGAAAATTAAGTTCACATACCGATGCATTCGCGAAAAAAAATCTAAAGATATGCCCCTGGCGCTGTCTACTCTGTTCAATCTATCATCAGGAGATTAAAAAAACAACAAAAAAACATCTGACTACAAATGTAAACATAACTAAGGGCACTAAAAACGAGCTAAGTTACCTTAAATTGCTTCTGCACATTACGTTTTCTTACAGCCAAAAATGTACCTAATATGTGTGTACCCAATTCTCAATCCTAAGAGACAGTACGTAAGGCTTTATAGAACACATACAGGTGAATGGACCAGCAAGGAAAAAATGAAGCAGAAATGACAGAAAGGAAAAGAACAGGGTAGAATTAAACAAGAGTGACAGGGAAAAAGGAAATTTCTAGAATTTCAAGGAGGGGTTACTATTTATTACTGAAAGAGCCCCCTCTCCCCCCGGGCATTCCAGGGGAACAGGGAGGAGGTACTGTATCAAAACTTCGTGTACGATGATGACATAAAAAGTAACGTATGAAGGAAGTATTCTGTTTAAAAACTGTGATCCTCTTCGGTAAAATAAATAAAACATCTACAGACGTCCCGCCGGCTATAAGTCATCAGCAAACCGACTGAGATTAGACACTAAAACGAGTAAATCCAAGGGACAGTCAAACCATACTAATACCTTCCTTGTCTTCGCCAAAGGCTCTTTTTGAGGAATGTGATGCTGAAAGTAGTTACTACAGGGCGGTATGAATGACTGTTCATTCGATCTGTTCCTTTGTTTGAGCAACTACTGCCTTTAAAGTCGCTTAGATCCTCAAATAAAGGGTAACAAAGATTGACAACTCTGGACATACCCAGCCTATGACGGCCGTGGCATCAATTCATATTGCTTTTCTTGGACTGTTACTTTATTTATCTCGACATAACGTTGAGACAGGTTAAAGACTGCAGTTTGGACAAAAATGTTTATTTTCGTGGCCTTCTTTCCCCTTAATTCCGTGAAGAGTCATTGGGACAACGGAATTAAAGAACTGTTCACAAGGTTCCTCCAGCTCTGCCAGTTGTGTGCCAAAGCCTGGTCCTCTGGAAATGGTTTCTCTGTTCATTCTGCAATGTTGACAGTTCGTCGATTTTGTTTCTGTTTGTTGGGTTGGGTTGGGTTTGGGATGGTTTGGTTTATTTGGTTTGTTTATTTTGTCTTGCCCTCATTCTCCCTCCCTCAAAAGCTCCATGGGGGATTAATGAAACAAGGCTACTGTATCTTGTTACATGGCCATATCAACAAAGCTTATTTTCTTAGTCTTCTTTGTCAAACGGCGCGTCTTGGGCAAGTTGAAGCTGGTGATATCTAACTTTACTATATCCTAAACTTACTGAAAATCACTGCCTTTAACACAGGACTTAGCAAATCAACAAGAGTCCTTTTAGCACGTCAGTTAATCTTCAAATAAATGGTAGTAAAGGTTGAACCTGGTTAACGTCCAGCCTATGACAACCTTCGCATCGATTCCTGTGATTATTAAATTCGAAATGACACTGAGACAAGATTGTAGCCTGGTGCATCATATTTCGTGGCTATCTTCTTCTTCTCTTTCTTCTTCTCCCTTAACTGCATAAAGAGCAATTCGAGCGTCGCTCTAACGAACTTTCACCAGGTTCTTCCAGCTCTGGAGGCTGTGTGCCAGAGCCTGGGTCTCTGCAAATGATTCTCCATTTTGTAATGTTGTCAGTCCACTGGTCCCCCCCCCCCCCCCGTCTCCCTCCCTCAACAGGTCTGATATAGCAAAGCCCACTTGATCTCGTTACACGGCCATACCAACGATGTTTTCGTTTTAGAACTGAAATCAACAGATCTAGTTTGCAGTTATTTGTGTATTATCGATCAAGAAAAGAGTTCCTTCTTCTCTTTCGTTTTCTGTTTCAATCTGTATCCAGACCGAAAACCGAGCGCTGTACCCGTTTCCACCGCATTTATGCCAATCATGGATTCTGCCATGTATATGCTGAGATAAGATCAATCGCATTTTTGCCAATTGTGGATTCTGTATGTATAGAATCAAGACATCATTGCCAATGTGGACAATACAAGGAATCAAATCAATCACATTTAAGCCAACTGTGGATTCTACATTACCGAATCAGATAATCATAAGCAACTGAACTGTATTGAGACAAAATCAATCGCATTTCTGCCAATTGCAGATTCGGCGAAGTTTATGCTGAGATCAAAATCAACCTCACACACTCATTCTACCTCTCAGGGCCAGTCTGAATCATCCTCTCCAACATCTCCCCCACCCCACCCCACCCCTCGATCGGAGGATGATTCTAACTTCCTGCGGGGAGACGAACACACACGCACACACAATTTCTGGTGCTCGCCCCGATGACAAGACCCTCTTCATCCAACCTCTTCATAAACTCAAAATAAACTGTCAATCGACGAACTCAAAAGACCAGTCAGTCAGTCAGAGGAGCAGAAGTGAGCTGCCTAGCAACCCAGCACCTTCTTGCACTCACTGACAGGAGAAGGTGCAAACAAGGGCAGATAACACGTTCAGATATGAGAGGGTGAGGTGGTTAAAAAAAAAAAAAAGCGCAGGTCACGGAGGACGAAAAAACAAAGAAAGATGGAGTTTGTGTGTAGATCTTTTATTCCACATACCCAGCACCTTTTAATTTCATTTCCTTTTCATATAATATACCTCCCCCACCCCACTCTCATGTTCTCTTTAGCATTTGCTTTTGATATTGACTATCTTCTTCCTGTTCTGTTTCTAATTCAAGAAGGAAAAGAGAGAGGGGTACCTGAACTGTTCAGAGCTGCTGGAAAGGTAAAGCAACAACGGAGGAGCGTAACATGCTTTCTATCATGTTGCAAATGTTCTCTTGTTTTCATATAATTGTTTATAGTGTAACATGTCCACAATTCTATGTCTATGTTCTCTTGTTTTCATATAACTGTTTATAGTGTAACATGTCCACAATTCTATGTCCTATGTTCTCTTGTTTTCATATAACTGTTATAGTGTTACATGTCCACAATTCTATGTCCTATGTTCTCTTGTTTTCATATAACTGTTCATAGTGTTACATGTCCTCAATTCTATGTCCTATGTTCTCTTGTTTTCATATAACTGTTCATAGTGTTACATGTCCTCAATTCTATGTCCTATGTTCTCTTGTTTTCATATAACTGTTTATAGTGTTACATGTCCTCAATTCTATGTCCTATGTTCTCTTGTTTTCATATAACTGTTTATAGTGTTACATGTCCACAATTCTATGTCCTATGTTCTCTTGTTTTCATATAACTGTTTATAGTGTTACATGTCCTCAATTCTATGTCCTATGTTCTCTTGTTTTCATATAATGTTTATAGTGTTACATGTCCTCAATTCTATGTCCTATGTTCTCTTGTTTTCATATAACTGTTTATAGTGTTACATGTCCTCAATTCTATGTCCTATGTTCTCTTGTTTTCATATAACTGTTTATAGTGTAACATGTCCTCAATTACATGTCCTATGTTCTCTTGTTTTCATATAACTGTTTATAGTGTTACATGTCCACGATTCTATGTCCTATGTTCTCTTGTTTTCATATAACTGTTCATAGTGTTACATGTCCTCAATTCTATGTCCTATGTTCTCTTGTTTTCATATAACTGTTCATAGTGTTACATGTCCTCAATTCTATGTCCTATGTTCTCTTGTTTTCATATAATGTTCATAGTGTTACAGTCCTCTCTTCTGTATCCATTTTCTTTTCGTTTTAATAGATATGACAGTCTTCTGTGTCCTCTATTCTGTATCCTTCTCTCTGTTTTGATATTTTAATATAATTTAAGTATGTACAGTGTAACATGCCCTCTATTCTGTATCCTCATTTCTTAACATGCTCTATTCTGTATTCTATTTTCTCTAAATTTAGCATAACTAGTAACAGCGTAACAAGTCCTCTTTTCTATGTCTCTTTCTCTTGTTTTAAAATAAAGTATTTACAGTGTAATATGTCCTCTATTCTGTATCCTAGTTTCTCTTGTTTTGAAATAGTAAACGCATTTATAGTGCAACATGTCCATTATTCTGTATCTTATCGTCTGTTATTTCAATATAAGTATTTACAGTTAAACGTGTCTTTTATTCTGTGTCCTATTTTTCTGTTATATCAATATAGGTATTTACAGTTAAACTTGTCCTCTATTCTGTACACTATTTTCTGTTATTTCCAATATAAGTATTTACAGTTTAACATGTCCTCTACTCTGTATCCTGTCTTCTCTTATTTTGATACAGAATTATTTACAATGTAACATGCTTTTTCCTTTACATTGTATTTTCTGGGGTTTTTTAAACACAAGTTACTGATTATTCAACTGCGATACATCATCTTTTCGATGATGTTTCTACACGTGGAAATGACTAAGTTTACTGTCATGTGTTGCTGCCTTATTTTTGGTTTAAATGCTTTGCATCTGACGATAATTTTGCTCCAATGTGTCGGTTTTTCCCCCAATT
>JAPXFY010000034.1:10597602-10605102 GCA_030674185.1 Monoplex corrugatus
CTCAACATGCAACAACTGTGTACACACACACACACACACACACACACACACACACAACACACACACACACACACAGAGGGAGAGAGGGAGAGAGAGAGGCAGAGAGAGAGAGAGAGACAGACAGACAGAGACAATCAGACAGACAGACAAGACAAGACAGACAGAGACAATCAGACAGACTGAAAGACAGACAGACAGAGGGAGGGGCAGATAGACAGACAGAGGGAGAGACAGAGAGAGAATGAAACTTCACGATCTGAATGAAACTTCAACTTCGTCTTTCCGTCATTTCTTTGTCTGCTCCATGTTCTGGACAAACACACACACACACGCACGCACACGCACACGCGCGCGCGCACACACACACACACACACACACACACACACACACACACACACACACACACACACACACACACACACACACGTTGGGAAGAGAGGAGAGGGAAGAGAAGGAATGGGGAAATAAACGTCAAATGGAACATAGCCCACCTTTCTTCATGATGTCCAAATGCTCCCACAGGATGTCCCCGACAAAGGGAGGGCACCGGTTGACGAAGTCCTCGCGGTCCATCTTGCACAGTTGATTGCCCTTGACGGCCCACATGGTGGCGTCAATGCCGTGCAGGCTCAGCTCGGCGGAGGACCAGGCCAGCCACTGCTGCACGTGCACCGGGCTCCACTGGGCAGGGTCTGTGCACAGAGGACACAATACACAGCTAATACTAAGTAGTTATATGCTGACACAGCTAATACTAAGTAGTTATAGACTTTTCTTCTTTTCCTTCTTGTTTGCGGGTTGGCTGGTTATTGAGCCGTGGACTCAGGATCTTATATCTTGTTATTGTTGTTGTTGTTGTTGTTGTTGTTGTTGTTGTTTAAAGCCCAGCCGACTGCGTACAGCCATATTACGGCTATAACCATTTCAAAACATACAAAACTTCAACAGGAAAAAACAAAATGAAAAGAAAAGAAAAGAGAACTAAATACACATATCAATGCATTCGCGCACATAATCTAAGGACATGCCCCCGTCTTGACCACTTCGTCCAATTTATCGCACAGGGGATTTAAAAAACTCACCTGAATAAAAAAAAAAAAAATGTAAGCATACCTAAGGACACCAAAACATATATAAAAACAGGTGTAAATTACCTAAAATTGCTTCCGCATATCTCACCTCCCTAGAGCCAAAAATGCACTTAATACATGCAGGCCTACCCAATTATCACTCCCAAGAAAAAAAGTACGTAAGACTCTAACGAACACATACAGGCGAATGGACCAGTAAGGCAGAAAATGATAGGACGAAATGACAGAAAGCAAAAGAACAAGGCAGAAACAAAGAGAGTGACAGAAAAGAGGAAATATCTTGCACAGACTGTCCAGAAGGTGAAGATACTATTTATACTGAAAAGCCCCCGGCATCCCCACGGGGGGGGGGGGGGGGGTCATCTGATATCTTAAGTTCAGTTCCAGCCCGCAGCATTAACATGTCTTGCCCATCTAATGTTCTCATCGTTCGATAGTATCTCTCCCCCCTCCCCCCCCCCCCCCGTCCCTCTTTCCGCTCCTCTGTTCAAGACCTTGCCAGTTTTGCATAGGCTCAGAAAGCCTGTCAGATAATTTGCTGGAACATTTGGGTGGAGCACATAAATCATGGAACTGTCCTAGTGCGATGACTCCCTGTTGAACAAACACAACAGCTGGCAAATTTGACTGGAGAGCATATGGAATTGTCCGAGCGCGGTGAATCCCGTTTGAACACACTCCAAACAAAATGACAGGCTTACAGGAAGCGAGAGTTGTCTTTGCAATCCCCAGGTGGCGGGGGACAGGGCAGTTAACCCACGGCGTTATACTAGTCTACGTGTAGTTACATCATCCCCTGTAGTCTAAATCAGAGAGAATGCCAGCGTTTAAACAAACAAGATCCACACACACACACACACACACACACACACACACACACACACACACACACACACACACACACACACACACACACACCTGAAGAAGGAAGCGAATTTAATTTTAAGAGGGAGGGAGGGAGAGAGATATAGATAGATAGATAGATAGATAGATAATAGATAGATAGATAACAGATAGATAATAGATAATAGATAGATAGATAGAAGATGATAGAAGAGATAGATAGAAGATAGAGACAGACAGAGAGGGGAGGGAGGAGAGGGACGGCCCGCAAATTTTCGGTAAACTGGATTTTGTCATTTGTACACGAAAAAAACCGACTAAATTTGGTGGCGGCGCACTATGGCGACCGACTGTCCTTTGCAATGACAACCACATAATCAGGACTTTGTAAATGAGAGAGTAAAATGGGGCTGTTTAAGACATCCAATAGTTCCTTAAAAACAAAAAATGCATCGTACAAAAGCAACAAAAAACAAAAAACAAAAACAAAACAAAAGAGGTGGCATGGCACCGTCCTTTGGCGACGAAGTGTTTTTTTGACGATAACAATCCACATAACTATAAATCTGTGAAAGGAGAGATTAAAGGGGACTATTTTGAACACCCAATACATTAAACACAAAACAAAAAACATAAAACACAAAAGACAAAAATAGCCGGTGTCGTACTTTGGGGACAAACTGTCCCTGACGAGGACAACACATATTACTGGGATTTTGTGAAAGAAGAAGGAAAACGAAGTGTGTGTGTGTGTGTGTGTGTGTGTGTGTGGTGCGTGGTGCTGCGTGCGTGCGTGCGTGCGTGGCGTGGTGTGTGGTGTGTGTGTGTGCTTTATGATGTAAATCTGGTGTCAGCAGAGGTCAGAGACCGCATAATGGACTTGGCTGGGTGGGGCCTGCACATAAACTGCAAGAAAGAGTGCACAAAAATATATTTAAATAAGAAATAAACGGTTTTTTTTTTTCCCCGGGAGGTCTGAATCTGGGATTTACCTGCACATAACAGTCAGTTCATGACGCTTTAGCCGGCCCAGCCGACCACTAAAGCCACATCAGAGCTCACACCAACACCACGTTAAAAACAACTCCAAATTTTTAGTATATGGCACGGAGGGGGCATAGGAAGAATACAGAAGGACGGAGTGCAGTGTTTAAAAACAATGGTCTGGCCATGCTATTATTCTCCCTTTTTATACAAAACATATATAAAATCCTAGATTCAAGACCACCGTGACCTTGAAAAAGCATGAGATGTACTAAAAAAAAAATTTTTTTTTTCAATTTCAAAAAGTAGTAAATATTCTCAAAAGTCAAAAAGTTCCTGAGAAGGTGGTGTTCTCGCACTTTCCTCAAACGTGTGTGTGTGTGGGGGGGGGGGGGGGGGTTAGGGTTGCAAGCGAAGCGTGTGACCTTTGGCGTTATCACATCCAAACTTAAACGCTATCGCGGCTCCTCAAATAACTAAGGATCCATCCAAAAACAGCGGACTGAGAAAGTCTTGCTAACGCATTTTTGGTCCAACACACACACAACACACACACACACACACACACACACACACACACACACACACACACACACACACACACACACACCTCTGGTCATATGAAATACCCTTTTTTTTAAAAGAAGACTGGAAAAATAAAACTGAAAAACAATGTTTTCGCGCGCGCGCGCGCGTGTGTGTGTGTATGTGTGTATATATATATATATATATATATGTGTGTGTGTGGTTGTGTGTGTGTGTGTGTGTGTGTGTGTGTGTGTGTGTGTGTGTGTGTGTGTGTGTGTGTGGTGGTGTGAGAGAGAGAGCGTGAGCGTGCGAGCGCGTGTGTACGTAAGTGCACGCAAGACGCACACGTTTGCATTGGGTGGGGTAGCCTCAGTACAACAAAAGAACAAAAACAAAAACCAAAAAAATTAAAATATACATAAAACACTTTGAAAGTGGGCCATTTAGAAACATTCGTATCACGTAGGCAGCATATTCGTGTGAGGTCTTTACATTAACAAAAAAACACAAAAAAAACAAATAACACAAATCATTACGTCGAGCCAGTGAGTACAGGAGGTGGCGGTGATGAGGAGGAGAAGGAAGAGGAGGAAGGTGATGATGAGATGAGGAGAGATAACGATGATGAGGAGGAGGAGGAGGATAACGATGATGATGATGAGGAAGGTAGGAGACGATAGATGAGATGATGTGATATGATTATGATGATGGTGAGAGATGATGACGACGACGATGATGATGATGACGACGACGATGATGATGATGATGATTTCTCCTTCTTTCTCTCGTTATTATTAGTGTTTACAGCCTAACCAACTAGCTCAGAGCCATATCAGGACTATCATCATCTCAAACAAAACACACACTACCACGACGATGACTACTCTTTATCGTAGTAGTAGCAGTAGTAGTAGTAGTAGTAGTCGTGTGAGTGTGGTGTGGTGGTGGTGGTGGTGGTAGCATCATCATCATCATCATCATCATCATCATATTATTATTATTATTATTATTATTATTATTATTATTACTGTTATTGTTACTTAAAACCCAGCCATCTAGATCTATACAAAGCCACATCAGGGCAATAACTACAGCAAAATAAACACAATTCAATAACCCTGGGAAAAAAATCTAGAAAAGAAAATTAAGTTCACGTAGCAACGCATCCACACTTTATAACAAGGACATGCCCCTGGCTTTGACCACTCTGTCCAATTTATTACCAGAGGGTTAAAAACAAACACACCGGACAACAAATGTAAACACACTAAGGACACTGAATTATATATAAAATTATTTCTGCACATCACATTTCCTTAGAGCCAAAAATGCAGGTAATATGTAAACCTAATGATCAATCCTTAAAGAAAGTACTAAGACTTTATCAGAACACATACAGGTGAATGGACCAGCAAGGCGGAAAATGACAGGAAGAGATGATAAGGAAGCAAAGGAACAAGGCAGAAACAAAGACAGTGACAGAAAAGAGGAAATTTAAGCGCAGAATTTCCAGAAGGTGGAGATGCTATTTTTACTTTAAAAAAAATCCCAGCATCCCAATGAACGGAGGAGGACGACGACGACGACGATGATGATACTGGTGATTGTGCAATACGAAACGATAGTAAAACTCGTAATTTTCGATGAATAAGAGACTAACAGATGGAGAGACAGAAACAAGAGAGAGGGGAGGGGAACACGCACACACACACACACACACACACAGACGCAAAGAGACAAACAGATAAAAGAGGCAGGCAATTAATACTAATTGTAATGTTTGAAGTATTCTGATATTACTAACTGCGGCCGGTGCCGAGATGATTGACACAGACAATGCTCGGCAAATTTCGTGCACGTGCCCCACTTCTGCAATCTCCCATCCCCACAAGAGGCAGCCCTCAAGGGAGAGAAGCAAAGACAAAACGAACGGAACCACGCTCGCCTCACCTGGACAGGTGTGCGCATGCTCGTCAGAATAAAAGTCACGTCCGCTTTGCTCGCTTTCAAAACAACGGCATATTTTTCCTCTCCGTCGCCCATCCCCCCTTCCTCCCCCCCCCCCCCCCTTTTTTTTTTTTTTTTTTTTTTTTTGAAATCGGTAGGGGTGGGATTAGTTCATATCGACGCAGGTCAGCGTTCGTCTGCCTGCATTATGATATGGTGCACAGGTTAATATTTGAGACTGATGCTGCTGCTGCTGGTAATGATGATGGTGGTTGTTGTTGTTGTTGTTATCAGTAGTAGTATTGTTTTGTTGTTGTTGTTTGTTGGTTTGTTTGTTTGTTGTTGTTGTCGTTTAAAGCCCAGCCTAATGCACAGAGCCACATCAGGGCTATTACAGTCTCAAAACACACAACTCAATGATTATATATATATATATTGTATATATATATATATATATATATATATATATATATATATATGTATGTGTGTGTGTGTGTGTGTGTGTGTGTGTGTGTGTGTGTGTGTGTGTGTATAAAAACTTGCAAAAGAAAATTAATGTTATCAACGTATTCGCGCACATACTACATGTCCCTGGCGTGGCGTTGACCATTCGCCCAGTTCATCACCAGGATGTTTAAAACACGACCAACCTGAACATAAATGGTATACAGTAACTAAGTACATATACATTAAAACATACATCAGTATAGCCTAAATTATAGAAAAGAAATGCTTCTGTGCATATATAGATTTGATGTTAGTGGGAAAATATTCGCTAAAAATTGAAATCAATTTATGAGGGTGGGGGTGCTTGTTTTGTTTTGCTTTGTTATTTGTTTGTTTGCTTGGTTGGTTTTGTTTGTTTGTTTGTTTGTTTGTTTGGTTGGTTTTGTTTGTTTGTTTCAAATTAAGTAAATATAGCACGTTAAATGAACACTTAAAGGAAGATTTTAGCTATGGTCTGACCATAATTTTCAGGGGCACTGAAGGTCCCTCATCCTCAAGCACTCAAGGTGATGGGGGATTTCCCAAATCAACGCACCGATCCCCCTACCCATCCACGCTCCGTGGTTCCCTTCAGTATCGGTTCTGTTCGCTGTTGCGGCGGCTTTCAAACTTCACCGTGATTCTGATCACCACAATAAAACATCGAATGACAAACACACGCCACCTGTCCTAACGTTAGCATTCAAAGGACCTCGTTTCTCTCTTGCCTTCACAGAGCTGGCTGAGTGAGGGAGAGAAAAAAGGACACGAAATACAAGAAAACAGGCTCTTGTGGTGTATTACCTGGGACACAAAAGCACTGCCCGCATTGCCGCCATATCGTGTTGCAATCACATTGTGCATGTTGCACGTGTGGCCACGTCTGCAGTTGCAGTCGTAAAAACAGCTACGTGGCTCTAAACCTTTATTTTCCAGTCTCTTGTTTTGTGAAAATAAAACGAAAACCACACCAACTGAATGAACATGGTCAAGCCACTTTTTCTACTTCTTCCTCCACATCGGCCAATTAGCTCAGTCGATAGACCACACTCATCATCATCAAGTGCCTTGCCACATGGCGTTGGCGATCATGGCCCTCCATATGTATCTATCCTTTGTTGCTGCGAGCACATCCTCCACCCTCTGTCTTCAGCCACCCTGCAAGCCCGATCAATATTTTTCCCTGGGTCTACCTGGTGCTCTCTTTCCCTCCAGCTTTCCTGTTGTGACCAGGTGCCCCTATTCCCCTTTCCTCATAAAATGGCCTATATATGTTGCCTGTCTTTTCTTGACCTTCCTTATGAATGATCTTGCCACGTTTATAGCCGTAGTAAAAAAAAAATGTTTTTTAAAAAAACGTGACTCCAAATCTCTATTTTCCAGTCTCTTGTTTCGTGAAAATAAAACGAAAACCACACTAACTGAATGAGCATGGTCAAGCCACTTTTTCTACTTCTTCCTCAACATCGGCCAATCAGCTCAGTTGATGACCACAATGCTCACAAAGCAGGGACTGTGGGTTCAATCCTTGAGCGGGCCACGGTTGGTTTTTTTTTTGCTTTTGTTTTTTCTTTCCTTTGTAACGCCACATGTTGGTTCTTCAGGCTGAGAACATGGATT
>JAPXFY010000034.1:10610102-10630102 GCA_030674185.1 Monoplex corrugatus
ACAGAGACAGTCACACAGACAAACACACAGAAACCTATAGTCGTAAATCGTCATTTTCCCTTCCAGCCGTCCCATTAAAAGGCAATACTGCAGCCAATAAACTTTTCAACTCTCATTATGACTGTACTCTCTCTCTCTCCCTCTCTTTCACACACACACACACACAACACACACACACACACACACACACACACACACACACACACACACACACACACACACACACACACCAAAGAGCTCGACCATAACCAAGCGGGAAACTTCAACTGAATCGGTGTGTGTGTGTGTGTGTGTGTGTGTGTGTGTGTGTGTGTGTGTGTGTGTGTGTGTGTGTGTGTGTGTTGTGTCGGCAGGGGGAGGGGAAGGGGAGTATTACTTAAGGATAATAGCATTAGGTTCCACTTCACATAACTGAGAGAAAAAAGAGGGGTGAGAGAGAGAGAGAGAGAAGAAGAAGAAGAAGAAGAAGAAGAAGAAGAAGAAAGAGGGGTGAGAGAGAGAGAGAGACAGACAGACAGACAGACGGAGAGAGAGAGAGAGAAGAAAAAGAGAGAAGAAAAAAGAGGGTGAGAGACAGACACAGACAGACGGAGAGACAGACAGACAGACAGAGAGACAGACAGACAGAGAGACAGAGAGAGAATGAGGGAGGAAAAGGGAGAAGGACAGAGAGAGAGAGACTTCAGACTTCAGATAGTTTATGCCTATGACATACCATTGCTCCAAACAAAAGGGTACTATTATATACAGAGCACATCAAAATATACAGACAGAACAGAACGAGTCACTGACTTGTGTACAACACCACGACGTTGCTACAGCACTACATTTACACAAACATAAGCAAACAAACAAAGACAGACTGTGTATAATACTCGTATCAGGTGCTGCTGATAACATCAGAAGGTAAATTTGAATAATAAAGGATGCCTGTAATTCCTGGTCTACACACTGTGTGTGTGTGTGTGATAGAGAGAGAGAGACAGACAGACAGACAGACAGACAGACAGACAGACAGTCAGACAGTCAGTCAGTCAGTCAGTCAGTCAGTCAAAGACAGCCAGCAGAGCAGGCAACCCCAATTTTCGTTCAGGTGAACAGAAACACCAATGGTTCTCCCCCACCCAATCCCCACCTCAACCCCCCTCCCTCTCTCTCTCTCTCCTCTCTCTCTCTTTAATCCTGCAAAACTCGTTCCGCTGAAAAACTTTTCTTCCCAATTCGCCCAGACCGCCTGACTAAACGGTTCGCGCGGCTCTCTGCCCATAAAACTTGATGACTAATTAAGGTGATTAGTTTTCCTTTCATCCATCTACCCATCCTATCCATCCATCCGTCCATCCGTACCCGTCTCCTGTCCCTAGCTGGTCTACCCAGAGAAAGAGAGAGAGAAATTATTACCACCATCAGACCCTCCAGTCCCACATCACTAAATCCTGAAAGCGATAGTTTGGTGCAAAAACCAGAGACATAAAAATAGAAAGATTGGCAACTTCGCCGTTCCTCTGATAATCAACAAAGTTTCGCTTGATTCACATTAATTATCGATCTACATGAGTGTGATAATCACCGAGTATGCGGTAGTTTTCGGCCACACCAGAGACACGGGTGTAGAGAAATTAGCATCTTCACCTTTTCGCTGGTGATCGACCAAAATCTTGTTTGATCGAAGTCAACGATCAAACTGCGCAAGTGTAATGATTTCGGAGCTACAAAAGTCTGTGATTTGTGCAGATCCTGAGCCTCCTGTCCGCGCAAGACCGTGGGCGTGAATACACGTATACTTTCATTTCTTTCATAGTTATATCATCATCATCATCATGTCGAGCTTGCTCGGCTATCCATGACACGTTTCTTCCATCCTTCTCTGTCAGACATTGCAGTAGGCAGTTCATCATACTGACAGCCCGTATCATCCATCAGTTGGTCGATGAAGGTCTTCTTTGGACGTGTCCAGGTCTTTGTTTGCCATGGCTGGGTCTCCATAGTAGAACATCCCCCACCAGTTCCTTCGTTATATATTAAGTACGAAAAAGCAACAACAACAAAAAGTCAGACTGATTTTTTTTTAATGTTTTATTGTCCTATTTGGGGTCTCACGACAAAGAAACGCTCTGCGCAAGTCTTTTTACTCTTCTTCTTCGTCCGTTGTCTACATGATAATATAATTCCCGGCAATACGTGTGATCTGAATGTGGTGGCCCGACTAACAAACTGACAAGATGCAGAGCTGATTACAGATCTTTCGCTCCATGTCTCTGACCTAGTCTGGCCAAAACGCGCGCGCTGGTGTGTGTGTGTGTGTGTGTATGTGTGTGTGTGTGTGTGTGTGTGTGTGTGTGTGTGTGTGTGTGTGTGTGTGTGTGATTTTTTTCCAGGCATTCTATAGAGTCCAATCTTCTCTCTCTCTCTCTCTCTCTCTCTCTCTCTCTCTCTCCTCTCTCTCTCTCTCTCTCTCCTCCCTGCCTCCTACCTGGGGGATTTGGCTCATCTGGGCAGTCTTTCAAGTATCCAATGAAATATGATTTGTCTCAATATCAAATTGGCGTTTGGGGAGATGCAGGTAATGGTGGTGATGGAGAGGGGAGAGGGGGTTACTGGACGAGTAGAGGACAGGTGGGACAGTTCTGTCTGGATGTTTGTTCCTCTCTCTCTCTCTCTCTCTCTCTCTCTCCTCTCTCTCTCTCTCTCTCTCTCTCCCCACCCCTCCTAAACGTTACTGCACGATACCATGCTGCAAAACTACACGCAAATGTCAAACTGTCCATTTATAGACGAACAGACAGATTATGAATAGTATATCAACAATTTATGTTCAAACAAACAAAAAGAAGGACCAAAAAAAATGTGAAACAAAAAAACAAAACAAAAAAACAAAAAACGAAAACAAAAAAACGAAAAAATAATAAGAAAAAAAACACGTTTAAAAAAAGTATCAATGACGAAGTGCATGTGGCGCAGTCGAAAAAGAAGGGGAGGGGAGGGAGAGGAGAAAAGGGGGCAGAGAGAGAGAGTGAGAGAGAGAGAGAGAGAGAAAGAAACAGACAGAGAGAGACAAAAAGAGAGAGAGCCAGCATTTGGGAAGGGGAAAAACAAAGAAAAAAGAAAAGGAAAACCAGTACTCCAAGCATCTACACACAACACAGATCCACAAACAAAACAGAAAAATACAACCGACAGTGTATGAGAAATTCACATTCATGCTGTACAATTTGACAAATTGAATTTTTTCCTTTACTTGTTTTATCAGTTAAAAAAAAAAAAAAAAAAAAAAAAAAAAGATTAAACAAAACAGGAGAAAAGAACGCGCGCGCGCGCGCGCGCACACACACACACACGCACGCACACACACACACACACACACACACACACACACACACACACACACACACACACACACACACACACACAACACACAGCGCCTACTCCATCATAAGGATTCATTAAAAAGTTATTTTATAACTTTAATTTATTCAACAGACATTTTCTTTTTTATCTTTTAAAATAGCAGCAAACACGGGATACACTTTTAAGGCTTTCCTGTTTATAATCTCTCTCTCTCTCTCTCTCTCTCTCGCTCTGTGTGTGTGTGTGTGTGTGTGTGTGTATGTGTGTGTGTGTGTGTGTGTGTGTGTGTGTGTGTGTGTGTGTGTGTGTGTGTGTGTGTGTGTGTGTATGTGTGTTTTAAAATTTTCCATTCACTAATATATTTTGAAACTTTCTTGTTCATAATCTCTCTCCCTCTCTCTCCCTCCCTCCCTCTCAAGTGTCCTTGTAAATTTTATGTCCCCATACGTCATTTGTTTAACCGACTGACGTAATTGTTAACCTCCCCTCCCCCTCCCCCCCCCAAAAAAAAAACACCACACACACCACTGTCCATCCCTTCCTTCTGTCTGTGGCGTCAGAGAATAGCTATATATTCATTAGCTTAACTCGTTACATATTCATAAGTTTCACTCGTTCAAACGGTTGAAATGTGACATTAAAGAGAGATGGAGATGCTGTTTTTCGAAAACTGTTCAAAATTCGAGGAAATGACTAACCTTGGCTGGTGGGAGGGGAAGAGAGAGAAGAGAGGACGGGAGAGGGAGAGAGAAAGAGAGACAGAGACAAAGAGAGAGACAGAGAGAGAAAGAGACACACAGCAGAGAACAGCTTATATGGTATCGTTATACCATGCACTGAATGTCAATTTCCATCAACTTACTCCAGCCTGTCATTGTTTATTATTACTACATTTTTATCATAATACCTACTGTTATGTAGTTTCTGAATTTACTACAGCTATTTATTATACAACAGGTCGATCAGACGCTGTCCTCTGCTACTGATAAGCACCTGCCACAAGCGGGGAGTGAACTACACACACACACACACACCACACACACACACACACACACACACACACACACACACACACACACACACACACACACACACACACACACACCACACACACACACACACCACAATCATTTCAAAAGCGAGACGAGTTTCAAAAAATGACAAACTGACAGATATATGAAAGGAAAAAGAAGAACGGCACAGAAGTCTAACTTGAAGACAAGCATATCTTTTTGTTCAGTGGTGATTCCCCCTTCACGTACCAATCCTTTCGTCCCACTCCCCTGCTGCCCCCCCCCCCCCCCCCCCAGTATGCACGTGCTTTGCGCCCTTAAGTGTTTGTCATCGTGAATCACTGTTTTAGTGTATGATGGTGGTGTCATTTTTGTTTAAAGCCCAGCCGGCTGCGTAGAAATATATCAGGGCTTTCACCGTTTCAGACATATGCAAAACTTCAACAGGGAAAAAAATATGGAAAAGAAAATTAAGCACACATGTCACTGCATTCGCGCCCATAATCTTCGGAGATGCTCCTGGCGTTGACCACTCCGTGGAATATATCACACATGGGATTAAAAAAAAAAAAACTGAATACAAATTTAAACATACCCAAGGGCACTCAAGCATACAAATAAAAACAGGTCTCCATTACCTAAACTTACTCCTGCACATCACATTTCTCTAGAGCCAAAAACACACTTACTACATGTACCCAATTATCAATCCTAAGAGAGAGTACGTAAGACTTTATAAAACTCATACAGGAGAACGGACCAACAAGGCAAATGACAGGAAGAAATGACAAAACGCAAAGGAACAAGGCAGAAACACAGTGACAGAAAAGAGGAAATTCCTAGCACAGAAATTCCAGAACGTGGGGATATTATTTATACTGAAAGAGCCCCCGGCATCCCCATAGGGGGACTGTATGACGTAAGTGTGCACTTTGATGTCAACTGCGTATCAGGATGTGGTGCATTATTATCATTATTTTTTTTTTTTAATAATAATAATAATAATATTATCATCATCATCATTATTATCATTATTATTGTTGTTGTTGCTGTTGTTGCTGCTGTTGTTGTTGCTGTTGTTGTTGACTGTATGATGCAAGTGTGCACTTTGATATCAATTGCGTACCAGGAGTTGATGCATTATTATTACTATTATTATTATCATTATTATCATCATCATCATTATTACTATTATATCAATCATCATTATTATATTATGTTGTTGTCGTTGTTGATGATGATGATGTTGTTATTACTACAGTTGTTGCTGTTGTTACATACTGTTACATACAACCCACAATCTATTTCACTAGTTAATGAACGTTTTTCTCTCAGTCTGTACAACACTTCAGACCAAGGCAAGCAGATCAGAAGCGCTTTCCCCATGTTGGTGATAATATGAAACAGCATCATCTTTCGCGCTAATTGTGTTTGTTTTTCTTCCCATGTTTTCCCATCCCTAGAGCTCTCTTTGATTCCGCTTTTTCTAGTTAAACATCTGGAAGAAAGATCATCTCTCTCTCTCTCTCTTTCTCTCTCTCTCTTTCTCTCACGTGCACGCAGTTTCATTGAGCATATCTCTCTCTCTCCCCCCCCCCTCTCTCTCTAGTGTGCACGCAGTGTCATTGAGCATATGGATCTCTCTCTCTCTCTCTCTCTCGTGCACGCAGTTTCATTGAGCATATCTCTCTCTCTCCCCCCCTCCCCCTCTCTCTCTAGTGTGCACGCAGTGTCATTGAGCATATGGACCTCTCTCTC
Source organism: Monoplex corrugatus (assembly GCA_030674185.1). Taxonomy (NCBI): domain Eukaryota; kingdom Metazoa; phylum Mollusca; class Gastropoda; order Littorinimorpha; family Ranellidae; genus Monoplex; species Monoplex corrugatus. The sequence goes on from JAPXFY010000034.1 coordinate 10,616,222, forward strand.
TCTCTCTCTCTCGTGCACGCAGTTTCATTGAGCATATCTCTCTCTCTACCCCCCCTCCCCCTCTCTCTAGTGTGCACGCAGTGGCATTGAGCATATGGATCTCTCTCTCTCTCTCTCTCTTTTTCTCTCGTGCACGCAGTGTCATTGAGCATATGGATCTCTCTCTCTCTCTCTCTCTCTCTCTCTCCCTCTCTCTCTCTCTCTCTCTCTCTCTCTCTCGTGCACGCAGTTTCATTGAGCATATATATCTCTCTCTTTCCCCTCCCCCTCTCTCTCTAGTGTGCACGCAGTGTCATTGAGCATATGGATCTCTCTCTCTCTCTCTCTCGTGCACGCAGTTTCATTGAGCATATATATCTCTCTCTCTCCCCTCCCCCCTCTCTCTAGTGTGCACGCAGTGTCATTGAGCATATGGATCTCTCTCTCTCTCTCTCTCTCTCTCTCTCTCTCTCTCTCTCGTGCACGCAGTTTCATTGAGCATATGGATCTCTCTCTCTCTCTCTCTCTCGTGCACGCAGTTTCATTGAGCATATATCTCTCTCTCTCCCCTCCCCCCCTCTCTCTAGTGTGCACGCAGTGTCATTGAGCATATGGATCTCCTCTCCTCTCTCTCTCTCTCTCTCTCTCACGTGCACGCAGTTTCATTGAGCATATTCTCTCTCTCTCTCTCCCCTCCCCCTCTCTCTCTAGTGTGCACGCAGTGTCATTGAGCATATGGATCTCTCTCTCTCTCTCTCTCTCTCTCTCTCTCTCTCTCTCTCTCTCTCACGTGCACGCAGTTTCATTGAGCATATCTCTCTCTCCTCTCTCTCTCTCTAGTGTGCACGCAGTGTCATTGAGCATATGGATCTCTCTCTCTCCTCTCTCTCTCTCTCTCTCTCTCTCTCTCTCGTGCACGCAGTGTCATTGAGCATATGGATTTCTCTCTCTTTCTCTCCCCTCTCTCTCTCGTGCACGCAGTTTCATTGAGCATATGGATCTCTCTCTCTCTCTCTCTCTCTCTCTCTCTCTCTCTCTGTGTGCCTTCCTATCTCTCAACACACGTACGCGCTCAGTCGCACATGCGTACATGCACGTAGGCAAGAACACACACACACACACACACACACACACACACACACACACACACACACACACACACACACACACACACACACACACACCACGCATAACATCGTGACACACCTGACAATTTTAGACAATAACAAACCTGAATAATGTCCCCAAAACTGGCGTACCTGCTTCATTAATAAATTATATAGTTATATCAATTATTCATAATAATAATGATAATGAGGAGGAGAAAGAGGATAAAAATAGTAATGAGGCATTTAAGAACTCACTCTCTAACAAATTATTACAGCTCTGTTCACTTTATATGCTATATTAGTTACAAAATTACAATAAACAGCAATCGACGACAAACAACAACACCAACAACAAAATCCCTGATAATCAACAATAAACAACAACAACAAAAACTGATAACATCAACATCAAATATACGATAACATCAACATCAACATAAGTAAACGCACTGATACTTTTATTACAGTATGAAACACACACACACACACACACTCACTCACTCACTCACTCACTCACTCACACACACACAACACACACACACACACACACACTCACTCACTCACTCACTCACACACACACACACACACACACTCACTACACACACACACACACCACACACACACACTCACTACACACACACTCACACACACACACACACACTCATTACACACACACACACACATATACACACACACACACACACACACACACACACACACACACACACACACACACACACCATCCGTCAAATATCACTATAGTGAAAAGACGTTAAATTAAAGAACGACGAACACACACTCACTACACACACACACACACACACACACACACACAACACTACAACACACGCGCGCCGTTCCCTCCTCACTTGCACCCTTCAGAACAACACACACACACACAACACACACACACACACACACACACACACACACACACACACACACACACACACACACAGCCACATTATAATATAAACATTACAACAGACAGCCAAACAAGCCAGACGATGAGAGACGAGTCAGAGTAAGTTAGAACGTGTACTGTATCTTCAATAGGTGAGTTTTCAGAGCTGATTTAAAGGACAAAGTTGACGATATTTCTCTTACTTCATGAATGGAAGAGGGCAGGGGATAAGAACCTAGGAAAGAAAGATGAGAGAACAAACCCGACCAGTATCATTGCACAGCATTAGGACGGGCAGCGAACATGCCCGTTTCGAATGGAGTCTGCATTTTATCTGCACTGCCATGAGAAGAGTGAAGGTGACGCTTAGACGAGAAAGACGAGGCAGCTATTCCCTGTAAAACTGAACACGCACTCTTTTCTCTCTACCTGCTAGATACTTCCGCTCTAGGCAAGCGAAAGGCTTTTCCCCTAGCTGGTTATAATATTAAGCAACGTTATCTTCCGCGCTAATTGCGTTTTTGTTTTTCTTCCCAAGTTCTGCCTTCCCCATCGCTACCACTCTCCCTGATTTCGCTTTTCTGCCGTGCATCTGGTATGAAAATTAAAGTCTATCCCTCCTCCCCCCCCCCCCTCGCTTCTCTCTTTCACACACACACACCATGCACAACGTGGAAAAATTAAATACTGTCAAAAGATCCAGAGAAACTGCTGTTCACACTGTCCATAATAAGTGCTGGTTTTAGATTAAAAAAAATTTGCTTTTCCTCCCCCCCCCCTCCTTTTTTTTTATGTGATCTTGACCTTGACATCTTGTCCAAAGTTTCGTGTCTTAAGGACTTCTCCTCAACTGTCTGCACCTTTCGACCACAATCTGGTAAAGATCCATTCAGAAACCGCTAAGAAAAAATCTTGCTAGCACATTAAGCTAACAGGCAGACAGACACTGGCCCAACACGGTAATATGGAATAAATTCCCTTATTGTTAATGTTATTTCTGTTTAAAGCCCAGCCGACTGCGTAGAGCCATACCAGTGCTATAACCGTTTCAAAACACAATATTTCAACAGGAAAAAAATGGAAAAGAAAATTAAGTACACATATCAAAGCATTCGTGCACACAATCTAAGAAGATGCCCCTGGCGTTGACCACTCCGTCCAATCTATCGCAAAGAACATTTACCCGAGGATGTATATCCTTAAACATAACTAAGGACACTAAAACGTTAAAAACACGCCTAAATTACCTTATATTGTTTCTGCATATCTCATTTCCCTAGAGCCAAAAATGAACATAATACGTGTACCCAGTTATCACTCCTAAGAGAAAAAAGTACGTAAGACTTTATCGAACACATACAGATGAATGGATCAGCAAGGCAGAAAATGATAGGAAGAAATGACAGAAAGCAAAGGAACAAGGCAGAAACAAAGAGAGTGATAGAAAAGAGGAAATTTCTAGCACCGAGTTTCCAGAAGTTGGGGATACTGTTTATAATAAAGAGCCCCCAGTATCCCCACTGGGGACATAAATTCGGTTGTTTTTTTTTTGTTTTTTTTACAAACAATCTTTCTTTAAACCATCGACTCCCACACCCTGTCCAGCATCTTGCATTACCAACCATGCTAGCAAAGCAAAAACTTCGACTCCTTTTACTCCCTCACTCTCTATCCATCAGCCATCTTCCTGCAGGGGTCAAAGGGTTAAGTTTGGTGGATTGGGTGCGGGAGTCAAAGGGTTAAGTTTGGTGGATAGGGTGCGGAAAGTCAAAGGGTTAAGTTTGGTGGATAGGGTGCGGGAGTCAAAGGTTACGTTTGGTGGGTAGGGTATGGAAGTCAAAGGGTTACGTTTGGTGGATAGGGTGTGGGAGTCAAAGGGTTACGTTTGGTGGATAGGGTGCGGGAGTCAAAGGGTTAAGTTTGGTGGATAGGGTGCGGGAGTCAAAGGGTTAAGTTTGGTGGATAGGGTGCGGGAGTCAAAGGGTTACGTTTGGTGGGTAGGGTATGGAAATCAAAGGGTTACGTTTGGTGGATAGGGTGCGGGAGTCAAAGGGTTACGTTTGGTGGGTAGGGTATGGAAATCAAAGGGTTACGTTTGGTGGATAGGGTGCGGGAGTCAAAGGGTTAAGTTTGGTGGATAGGGTGCGGGAGTCAAAGGGTTAAGTTTGGTGGATAGGGTGCGGGAGTCAAAGGGTTAAGTTTGGTGGATAGGGTGTGGGAATCAAAGGGTTAAGTTTGGTGGACAGGGTGCGGGAGTCAAAGGTCAGCGGTCAAATACAGTTGGACAAACAGTACGGTCAACACCCACAGCACTCACCTTTCGGGATGTTCAGTCTCAGCTGTTCCTTCTCAAAGGACCGGAAACTCTCCTGTAGGACTTGGGACATCTTCTGCGTGGTACCCGGGGTGAGAGGGGGCACCCCACCCTGCCCGCTTGGCAAGTCTGAAAACACCAGAGGAACTGTTCAGTTCATATTGCTTATAGCCCAGCCGACTACCACAGCCATACCAGGGCTAACACCACGTCAAAAAGAAAACAACAACCCGTTAAGATATAATAATAATAATAATAATAATAATAATAATAATAATAATAATAAAGAAGAAAAAAACAGTTGAAGACCATGCTCACCGTTAACCTAGAGGAACTGTTGAAAAACACAAATACCAAACACTTTAGTGCTCAGCATTCGGACTATTATTCACTTTCTTTTTCGGATGAAGTGAGAAAAGCAATGTTGGCAGTTAGAATTGTATGAAGAAAGGTCGCTTCAAAAAAAGAATGAAAAAAAAAGTCAAAACTTGCTGGTATTTTATCCATGTCTGTGTTAGTGTCAACGCTGCTCGCTCCTAAGCTGAAGAGTATTCAACATTCCTTTTTTTTCCACTCCCAATTTCTCATCTCACCTGCAATCCTTTTTCTCACAGAAAATCCTTTTACAGGGTTGGGATTATACAAATTGTCAAATTAACTGTTGTTAAGGGCTTTGAGCTTGACGTCACACTGACCTTCAAAAAGTACAAAATCTGGCTTTCCGGATGAAAAGAACGGGAGGAGAGAGGAACCGCAGATTAAAAAGGGAGATTGTTAAAATGGCTTGACCATCTTGCTAGTCCCAGCACCCACCCCCCACCCCACCCACACCCTAACCTCTTCTCACGTCGTTTGTCTATCTGCGCTTGTCTTATTATTATTGCCGACGTGGCGTTTATTTGATTTTCGGCGACGGCGAACGGCGCGCGCTTACAGCATAGCTGCCACTGTCTGATTCGGACAGCTGTGCCAAGTCTGCGTGGGTGCAGCACAAATATGGGTGAAGATGAGAGGGAGGGAGGGAGGGGGAGAGGGAGGGAGAAAGAAGAGAGGAGGGAGGGGGAGAGAGAAGGGAGGGAGACAGAAGAAAGGGAGGGAGAGCAAGAAAGACAAGATAAGATCAATCGTTTATTACAACTGATGAGAGCTAGTTATACAGTCAACATCCCTCTCCCTTCCCCTCCTCCCAGCCTGGTCCCTATTCTAAGACAGACTACAACAGAAAGGGAAAATATATAATAATATAATGAAAGAAATGGTAAAACACGCGCTGGCTAGCGCGCACGCGCACACACACACACACACACACACACGGACGTGGACGCACAGACGTCCGCACACGCGCACATATAACCACGACGCAAATCTTACCCGTGTGTGTGTGTGCGCGCACGTGTGCGTGTGTGTGTGTGTGTGCGCGCGCGCGCGCGTGTGCATATTTCACCTTCTTAACATCTGCTTTGCCTCGTGGCGGAATTAACACGGTGCTTTAAGCCACACGAGTGATGCACGCGCGCGCGCACGGGGGGGGGGGGGGGGGGGGGGGGGGAGAGGACAAGCCGAGAAAAGTAAGAGAGAGGGAGGGACAGAAAAGACAGACAGAGAAGACAAGACAGATATATATATATATATGTGTGTGTGTGTATGTGTGTGTGTGTGTGTGTGTGTGTGTGTGTGTGTGTGTGTGTGTGTGTGTGTGTGTGTGTGTATATATAGAGAGAGAGAGCACGTTACGTGTGTGTGTGTGTGTGTGTGTGTGTGTGTGTGTGTGTGTGTGTATATATATAGAGAGAGAGAGAGAGAGCACGTTACGTTTACGTCAACAGCTGAAAGCACAGCGCAATAAACTTGACTTATCTACCCGCCAGTTCTCCTTAACAGAACCTCAAAGCGTTCCTCCCACCAACCCACGCTTCGTAACTTTTTTTTTTTTAAATTTAAATAAACAAACCTCGGGAAGCTGGGGAAGGGAGATAAGCAGTGTGGCCATATCGGGAAGCTCTTATCGCGCGTGAACCAATGAGAAGCGAGCACTGCAGTGACCTTTCAAACTGTGACCCCTTCCTTATGAATGAACGCAACTGCTGCCTAAGAAGACAAGCTCCGTTGAGAATCTGGCAGCGTCGTCGGAAAAAAAAAATGGAGGGGTGGGAGGGGCGTGGAGTAGCGTACAAAACGGCATAAAGTAACGTAGAAGAAGAAGAAAAAGAAAGAGGGGGAAAGGAAGAAAGAAAGAAAAAAGTTTCCGGTTCCTGTGCCCAAAAGAGGCGATTGCGCTCTCTCTCTCTCTCTCTCTCTCTCTCTTAGCATAAATGGTTAGTGTTGATTAATATACAAGTTTTTTTTCAATGTGTGGAGTGATGATCGTATCAATGACAGTGTTGTTTGCTGTACATGAGCTGACTGTAGTTTAAGCTTTGGCTCTCTGCCAATCAGGATCCAGGCGAACAACACATTTTGATCCATCATCTCCTTAAATAAATATTGTAATTATTATTAAATACGTTTTTTTAAGTATACAAATTATTTCCAATTTCGCATGTTTTCGAAGCACACACACACACACACACACACACACACCTCTCTCTCTCTCTCTTAACAATTACAATGCTTCTTCTAACAGAAACATTTCAACTTGATACACACTACTGCCGAAACACTCAAATAGCGTCGTTTTTTACATAGTCTAGGTAGGGCCTCGGGACCTGGCCAGCTCATGGGTTTATGTGCCGGCTTAAGGCAGGTGCCATGATCACCATACCCGTGGTACCTGTGACGTTAGTGCATGTGGAATTCGTTCCAAGCGTGGAGACGTCTTCTTGAGAAACCGAAACTGAAAACTGTTGTTTACAATGCTGTTAGAAGATGGATACGCGCTGAGCGTATGGACCAAAAGTTCTAACTTCGTGTTTTTACGGACACTCCCGAAGACACGTTCATCCATTAAACAAGCGAAAAATTATACGAATGAAAAGTTCGTGTTTTTACGGGCATGCCTAAAGACATAACAAACACAATAAACAAGCAAATATCATTTACGCAAGCGAAACAAGCCCGTATTTCAATGTAACAGGAATCTTGGTTGGCCGTTATTTTTTTTTTCTTTTCAAAGAAAATATGAATTCGAACTTTTTCTAAAATATAGGCTAAGGCACCTTATTGTATGTCTTAATTCCTCTATTAATCCAAATGGTAAATACACTGAGCAACATAATTCTCGAGAGTCACGGAGTTATCTCCCATGTAGAATTTCTCAAATCCAACACAGTTTGCGCTACCCATTCAGCTAGCATAGACGTAGCCACAAAGCATAAATTCGTAAGCTCAGAACATCCTTCGCGTTGTAAGCCCAGAACATTCTTGAGGAATGTTCTGAGCGTACAACTTTATGCTTTGTGGCTGCGTCTATGCTAGCTGAATGGGTAGCGCTAACTGTGTTGGATTTGAGAAATTCTACATGGGAGATAACTCCATGACTCTCAAGAGTTATGTTGTTTAGTTAATATTTAAAATTCTCCCTGCTTCCCTCTTATTTCATTTGCTGTTATATAAATACACTGTTTGAAAATTGAAATGTATATACATTGGCCGCGTTACCACATATTCGTCATCATTTCCACAACTAGCTCCAACACAAATCTGTTATGTACATTGTGCATATGGGTACACAATTAGAATACAGAGAGAGTGTGTGTGTGTGTGCGTATGAGTGAGAGAGAGAGAAGAGGGGAGAGAGAGAGAGACAGAAAGAGAGAGAGTGTGTGTGTGTGTGTGTATGTGTGTGAAATTTGGAAACATTTCATGATTCAGAGGTGTGTTGTGTGTGTGTGTGTGTGTGTGTGTGTGTGGTGTGTGTGTGTTGTGTGTGTGTGTGTGTGTGTGTGTGTTAGGTGAAATTTGGAAACACTTTCATGATTCAGATCTGTGTGTGTGTGTGTGTGTGTGTGTGTGTGTGTGTGTGTGTGTGTGTGTGTGTGTGTGTGAGGTGAAATTTGGAAACATTTTCATGATTCAGATCTGTGTGTGTGTGTGTGTGTGTGTGTGTGTGTGTGTGTGTGTGTGTGTGTGTGTGTGTGTGTGTGTAAGGTGAAATCTGAAAACACAACATTCGTCAAAGACAGTGACATTAGTGGACCAGTCTTACAAGTAGTCCAAGCTATTCTATACATACTGTAGCAGACAAACAGACAAACAGAGAACGGGGAGGGGGAGAGGGGGGAAGGACAGGGATGCAAACAGGCAGAAGCGTACGTGTGATTATCAAACTTGTCACAGGTGGTTCCAACTCTCGTTCCTTCACGCATCGTCGCGTGACGAGCGAGAAATGGCCGCGGAGCGCTTCACAGGAGATGCTTCTGTGCTATGCTCCCCTACTATACAGCAGGCCCCTCTTCTTCTCACGGCAATGTTGTAGTGATTAGTGATGGGCTCTGTCAGCAGGTGACTCTGATTGCACCTATCATTAGCTTACCCACGCTTCGCTGGCTTTCTGTCATGGTCGACTGAAGTAGAGGCTCCTTAACCCTATACCCCTCACCCAATCCACCAGTCGGGGAAAAAAAATCAAAAAACAAAAAAACACTTAACCCTTTCAGTCCCTCGCCCTCTCCACCAACCTCTACAAAAAAAAAAACCAAAAAAAAAAAGAAGAAAAAAAGAAAAAAAACCCGTAACCCTTTCATTTCTTCGTCCTATCCGCCAGCTGCAAAAACATAACCCTTTCACTCCCTCGCCCTGTCCACTAACCGCAAAACCATAAGCGTTTCACTTTATTTTCTCACTTTTCCCACCCTTTCATTCTCTCTTCTTATCTCCGAGCTGCAAACCATTAACCGTTGAGAGAGAGAGAGAGAGAGAGAGAGAGAGAGAGAGAGAGAGAGAGAGAGAGAGAGAGAGAGAGAGAGAGAAATAGACAGACATGGAGAGAAAGAGAGAGAGAGAGAGAATTACATTTACGTCAACAGCATAAAGCACAGCGTAAAACCTCAACAATTACACTTCCCATTTCAGATACAGAGCCGCCTCACTCTATCCAGCAGCCGCAAAAACTTAACCCCCCCCCCCCCTCTCTCTCTCTCTTACCCTATCAACTGGCTTGGGGGAGGGGGGAACCCACACTTTCATTTCCTCGCATTATCCACTAGCTACAAAAACTTAACCCTTTCACTCTCACCCTATCCACCAGCTACAAGCTAACCGTTTCACTTCACTTCCTCACCCTATCTAGCAGCTGCAAAACCTGAACTGTTTCTATTCACTTCCTCGCCCTATCCATCAAACTGCAGAAACTCTCTCCCCGTTTCAAGACCTTCCCAGCGCATAGGGTCTTGTGCAGACTCAAGAAGTCTGGCAGATAACTGCTGACACACTAAGATGGAACGCATATGGAACTGTCCGAGTGTGGTGAATTCCCCTCTTGAACAAACACTGTAGAATTCTTGTGTTCTGACATGTGGACTTTGTGACCTGGGCTAAAGTCAACATTCATGAAAACACCTATTGTGTTCGTGTGGACTTTGTGACCTGGGGTAAGGACTAACGTCATCATTCATGAAAACACCTATTGTGTTCGTGTGGACTTTGTGCTCTGGGGTAAGGACTAACGCCATCATTCATGGAAACACCTACTGTGTTCGTGTGGACTTTGTGCTCTGGGGTAAGGACTAAAGTTATCATTCATGGAAACACCTACTGTGTTCGTGTGGACTTTGTGCTCTGGGGTAAGGACTAACGTCATCATTCATGAAAACACCTACTGTGTTTGTATAGACTTTGTGCTCTGGGGTAAGGACTAACGTCATCATTCATGAAAACACCTACTGTGTTCGTATGGACTTTGTGCTCTGGGGTAAGGACTAACGTCATCATTCATGAAAACACCTACTGTGTTCGAATGGACTTTGTGCTCTGGGGTAAGGACTAACGTCATCATTCATGAAAACACCTACTGTGTTCGTATGGACTTTGTGCTCTGGGGTAAGGACTAACGTCATCATTCATCAAAACACCTATTGTGTTCGTGTGGACTTTGTGCTCTGGGGTAAGGACTAACGTCATCATTCATGAAAACACCTATTGTGTTCGAATGGACTTTGTGCTCTGGGGTAAGGACTAACGCCATCATTCATCAAAACACCTATTGTGTTCGTTCCTCAATCTCCTACCTACACTGGATGCCGGAGGCTCTTTCAGTACGATATTCCCAGCTTCTGGAAATTCTGTGCAAGAAATTTCCGCTTTTCTGTCACTCGTTCTGTTTATGCCTTTCTTCAGTGCTTTCTGCCGTCTTTTCCTATTTTCTTTCTGGCTTACTGGGTCTTCATGTTTTCCATAAAACAGTCCATAGACGTGATTGTTTTTATGGTAATATGAACCGCTTAGGGATCATTCTAAGTAGTACAGACTAGTTTTTATGTATGTTACAGTTTATTTAGTTATGCTTACGTACCTGTATTCAGATGTTACTTTTCAATACCCCCTGGTGATAAATAAGGCGAAGTGATCAACGCCAGAAGCACGTCCTTAAGATTACTTGCTACAATGCAGTTAATTAGTGTACGTCTTATAATATAATAATAATTACAATATTTTATATAGCGCAAAATCTCGATAAAATCAAATCTAAGTGCTGAACTTTTTCCAGGTTTTCTCCCCCCCCCACCCCCCCCCACCCCCCCGGCTCATCGATATGTTCCGACGAATGAGATTTCTTCTGAGATGGTTTTCAGCCCTGAGCTGTCGGCAGGGCTTAAAAGACTAACAATACTCTCTCTCTCTCTCTCTCTCCCTCCGTCGACCCACCCACCCTCCACCCCGGCCAACATCCCCTCACCCTCTTAGGGCGCATGTCCCACAAAAGTTCTGTCAAGACATCAAGCAAAGGCCATCTATACCAACGTGGAGAAAAGACGTCAACGGTTTCACTCCACATTGTCCACAGACGGTCTCAATGACCATCACTAATTTATGATGCTTCCCCCTGGGTTTTCCTGCTGTGAGCAAATTATCCCTCGTCCAACAATCCCTTGGCTAAAACCCCTAATGGGCCTTGCTGCTGGCTCTAAAGAGGTGAAGGAGTTTATTTACGAAGGATTCATCGCACTCGGATAATTCCGCATGCGCTCCACCCAACCTGTCATCTATTCTCTGGCAGACTCCGTACGCCAGCACAAAACCCCAAGCGCTGGCAAAATACGAAATGAAACGGAATGGTGTGGTGGGGGGACCTGATCCCATGACACACCTTGCAGACATCACCAGGGTGGGATGTGTTGACGAGAAGAGAAGGGGGAGAGGAAGGTGCAAGAGAAGGGGAGGGGGAAGAGGTGCAAGAGAACGAGAGAGGGAGAAGGTGTAAGAGAAGGGGGAGAGGAAGGTGCAAGAGAAGAGAAGGGGGAGAGGAAGGTGCAAGAGAAGGGGATGGGGAAGAGGTGCAAGAGAACGAGAGAGGGAGAAGGTGCATGAGAAGGGGGAGAGGAAGGTGCAAGAGAAGGGGAGGGGGAAGAGGTGCAAGAGAACGAGAGAGGGAGAAGGTGTAAGAGAAGGGGAGGGGAGGTGCAAGAGAAGGGGAGGGGGAAGAGGTGCAAGAGAACGAGAGAGGGAGAAGGTGTAAGAGAAGGGGAGGGGAGGTGCAAGAGAAGGGGAGGGGGAAGAGGTGCAAGAGAACGAGAGAGGGAGAAGGTGTAAGAGAAGGGGAGGGGAGGTGCAAGAGAAGGGGAGGGGGAAGAGGTGCAAGAGAACGAGAGAGGGAGAAGGTGTAAGAGAAGGGGAGGGGAGGTGCAAGAGAAGAGAAGGGGTAGAGCAGGTTATGTTGTTATTGTCGTTTAAAGCCCAGCCAACTGCGTAGAGCCATATCAGGGCTATGACCGTTTCAAAACGTACACAAAACTTCAACAGAAAAAAAAAGAAAAGAAAATTAATTACACCTATCAAAGCATTAGCGTACATAATCGAAGGACATGCCCATGGCGTTGACCACTCCGTCCAATTTATCGCAAAGGGGATTTAAAAAACAAACCTAAATACATAATTTAAGCATACATAAGGACACCAAAACAGATACAAAAACGGGCATAAATTACTTAAAACTGCTTCCGTATATCACCTCCCTTGAGCTTAAAATGCACTTAACGCATGCACCCAATTATCAATCCTAAGAAAAAGTATGCAAGACTTCATCGAAGACGTACAGGTGAAAGGACCAGCAAGGCAGAAAATGATAGGAAAAAATGACAGAAAGGAAACTACGAAGAAAAAATGACAGAAAGCAAACTACGAAGATGCAAACAAAAAGACTGACAGAAAAAAAGAAATTCCTAGCACAAAATTTCCAGAAGGTGGGGGGGGGGGGGGATACTACTTATACTGAAAGAGCCCCCGGCATCCCCACGAGGGAGCCAGTTTGGTTGGACAAGGCACCGTGTACCTACTGAAGACAACAGCATTCCAAAAATGCTCTGCGTGGAGAGCTGAAGAATACTGTGACCAGGGAAGATCACTAAAGTTGTACAAGGATTTTCGAAGGCCAACCTGATCAGCTGTGGTATCAACACGACCAACCATGAAGGTACTGCCTGCAACAACACAGCAAACTAGCGACAGCAGTGCGCGCAGAGTAGTCACAGTTGAACAATTTAGAAAAGTTCCAGTTCAACAGAGAAAGGACCTGCGTAAGTAGAACCCAAGGCCGCGGGATCTTTTCCTTGCAGAACGTGCCTCAAGTTGAGGTCTTGTATCTCACATGAAGACCCATACCAGGCGATAATGGACCAGCACAGCTTGCTCCACGTAAGATCGACGGGCGAGACTATCGGTGGCAGCAGTGGTGGTGGTGGGGGTGGTGGTGTGGTGGTGGTAAAGGCAAAATGTGTTATCACACAACTGACAGTGACTAATAGTCCGAAAGATGATTTTCACGTCAAGTAGAGATAATCTTACACACGACTGATTCTCTCTCTCTCTCTCTCTCTCTCTCTCTCTCTCTCTCTCTCTCTCTCTCTCTCTCTCTCTCTCGATTTTAAACTGTAATTCACACGCCTTGAGAAGGGGTTATGACCTAAATAGATAATCCAACCTCCTCTCTCTCTCTCTCTCTCTCAACGCCGAACAGGCAGTAAAGCAAAGCACACACTAACTTTCTTAAAACTTCTGAGTGCTTTAATTTCTGACAGTGTCACTCTGCACATACATCTAGACAAGGAAAAATAAATCTCAAGATAATACAGTAATAAATCTTGATAATAATAACGCCGCCATAAAACATGGTATGATAATGCGGCAATAAAACTAAATAACATAATAACCCGCATTATTCTTTTTTCCTCTGCAAAACGCATTCGAAAGGAAATGAGCCTTCACGGAGCTACGTGTACGTTCACGGGCTTAGGGGCGATCCCAGTTGTCATCCGTGTGGATTCTTGCATAAAGATGACCGACAAGACATTTTTCAAGCGTGAATTGGAATCGGATGTGGCAATAATCATCTGTTGTGTGGACGTGTTCATTGTCGTACTCCCTGTGTCCGACTCATCCTACACATTAATTTACGATTTCAGATCCTTTCAAGTACACACACA
>JAPXFY010000034.1:10642602-10657602 GCA_030674185.1 Monoplex corrugatus
CTATTGCCATCGTTTTAATTATCGTTGACAGCGTCATCTTAACCGTCACAGCGTTGCTCTGTAGTTTATGCCACCCCGTTTTAATTATGGCTGACGGCGTTACCGTAACGTTCATAGCGTCATTCTATCGTCCGTACCATCATTTATGTTATAGTTATGGCTGATGGCGTTACCTTCACGTTCATAGCGTCATTCTATCGTCCATACCATCATTTCTGTTATAGCTGACGGCGTTACCTTCACGTTCATAGCGTCATTCTATCGTCCATACCATCATTTCTGTTATAGCTGATGGCGTTACCTTATCGTTCATAGCGTCATTCTATCGTCCATACCATCATTTCTGTTATAGCTGATGGCGTTACCTTAACGTTCATAGCGTCATTCTATCGTCCATACCATATTCTGTTATAGCTGATGGCGTTACCTTATCGTTTATAGCGTCATTCTATCGTCCATACCATCATTTCTGTTATAGCTGATGGCGTTACCTTAACGTTCATAGCGTCATTCTATCGTCCATACCATCATTTCTGTTATGACTGACGGCGTTACCTTCACGTTCATATCGTCATTCTATCGTCCATACCATCATTTCTGTTATGACTGACGGCGTTATCTTCACGTTCATAGCGTCATTCTATCGTCCATACCATCATTTCTGTTATGACTGATGGCGTTACCTTAACGTTCATAGCGTCATTCTATTGTCCATACCATCATTTCTGTTATAGCTGACGGCGTTACCTTAACGTTCATAGCGTCATTCTATTGTCCATACCATCATTTCTGTTTTAGCTGATGGCGTTACCTTAACGTTCATAGCGTCATTCTATCGACCATACCATCATATCAGTTATGGCTGATGGCGTTACCTTAACTTTCATAGCGTCACTCTATCGTCCATACCATCATTTCTGTTATAGCTGATGGCGTTACCTTATCGTTCATAGCGTCATTTTATCGTGCATATCATTTCAGTTATGGCTGTTGGCATCTTTTAACGTTCATAGCGTCATTCCATTGTCCATATCATCATTTTAGTTATCGCTAACAGCGTTACCTTAACGTTCATAGCAAGCATCATTGACTGTTTTTCCACAGTATCCAGTATCTTTTTAATCACGACTGTAATTGTTATTTTTGTTTAAAGCCCAGCCGACTGCATAGAGCCATATCAGGGTTATAACCGTTTCAAAACATACATAATCCTTCAACAAAACCAAAGAAAAGGAAAAGAAAATTAAGTATACGTATGAATGCATTCGCGCACATAATCCAAATTGATGGCCCTGGCGATAACCACTCCATCCAGTTTATCACACAGGGCATTTAAAAACATACCTGAATACAAATTTTGACATAACTATGGACACATAAAAAACGGACATAAATTACCTAAAATTGCTTCCGCACACCTCACTTCCCTAAAGCCAAAAAGGCACTTTTAATACATACACCCAATTATCAATCCTAAAAGAAAACACGAAAGACTTTATCGAACAACACATATGAACGGACCAGCAAGGCAGAAAATGATAGGAAGTAAACGACAGAAAGCAAAGGAACAAGGCAGAAACCAAGAAAGTGACACAAAAGAGGACATTTCTAGCACAGAATTTCCAGAAGGTGGGGATACTATTTATACCGAAAGAGCCCCTGGCATCCCCACGAAGGAGGTAATCATGACTCAAAACATCATTCTGAGTATGGTTTAAGTATTTCCCCGAATACAGTTTCTCACTGAAATACCCCACCCCAGTATGCTCTTTGTGACGTTAACACATTATTGTCCAGTTAGCAAACACACTGCTACAAATTACTTTCACGTGAACACAAACTTCAAAAACAGCACAAAAGTAAAGTAACCCAATAAAAGGAGAAAAGAAAAAAGAAACAATACGTCATATTTTCACTTATTTCAATATCTGCGTTTGAAAACAATAATTTGTATGACTGTTATCAAAATATCAAATTGATTGTGCAAGAAGACTTTGAGCACTAGCACTATACAGCAGACTCCTTCAGGAACCTCTTCAGAGGTGTTCCTCTCAACGTCGTTTTCAAGTTTTTGCAAGAGATCAATAGATTTCATCTTATATGATCATACGTGCCGGAAAGATTTTTAAACGCATTTTAGGTTTTAAAGGTTAACAACTGGTTTTAAGTTGCTGGCCTTTTTAACTCTTTGACTCCCGCAGCCTGTCCACCAGCTTCCTGCATTGTCAACCATGCTCGCAAAGCAAAAACTTAACTCTTTGATTCCCCCACCCTATCGACCAGCTTCCTGCAGGAAGCAAGTGGATAGAGCGTGGGAGTCAAAGGGTTAAGTTTTTGCAGTTGGTGGATAGATGCGGGAGTCAAAGGGTTAATTAGACCTGGAGTTGTATTTAAAGTGGTGTTAGCTCTGCTGTGGTCTTGTGGTCGGCTGGACTACAATAAACATGCTGATCCCTCTTCACCCTAGTATCATCATTACTGTAGTATAATATTATGATGCTTCTTAGAGAAGGAGGAGGAGGGGGAAGTTGTCTGTTCTGGGTGGCCCTACACACATGCTGAATTTATACTGCTGCGAGCTACGTGGTTCTTTTGATAGAGCCGTGGAGTCAGGATCTGATATCCTGAGTCCAGTCCCAGCCCACAACATTATCAATTGGCCTGTTTGAGCATCTCAAGCCAACAACATTATCAATTGGCCTGTTTGAGCATCTCAAGCCAACAACATTAACAACTGGCCTGTTTGAGCATCTCAAGCCAACAACATTATCAATTGGCCTGTTTGAGCATCTCAAGCCAACAACATTATCAATTGGCCTGTTTGAGCATCTCAAGCCAACAACATTATCAATTGGCCTGTTTGAGCATCTCAAGCCAACAACATTAACAACTGGCCTGTTTGAGCATCTCAAGCCAACAACATTAACAACTGGCCTGTTTGAGCATCTCAAGCCAACAACAAGCCCAAAATTCAAGCCCACAACATTAAAATCTGGCCCGTTCGTTGCCCGTCTTAATGTTTCCATCATTCTGGTGGTGTCAGCTTAGTACTTTGTAAGTCCCTTCTCATCCTCAGCCCCCTTCCACTCCCCATATCTCGAGTCCACAGCTCTATCATCTATAGAAACCACCAGCCCACGTTAAAAAAAAAAAAAAAGAAAGAAAGACAGAAAAGAGGGAAAAAAAACTGGTCACCAGAGGGATGTACCAACAACAACCCTTGCATTGTAAGCATGACGTTCAAACAACTAACTACGGTCACACGAGTACACAACATTGTACACACTCTAACAACTGAGCTATGGGCCACGAACAATTTGAACACGCTCTAACCACTGAGCTATGGCCACGAACAATTTAACACGCTCTAACCACTGAGCTATGGACCACGAACAATTTTAACACGCTCTAACAACTGAGCTATGGGCCACGAACAATTTTAACACGCTCTAACAACTGAGCTATGGACCACGAACAATTTTAACACGCTCTAACAACTGAGCTATGGACCACGAACAATTTTAACACGCTCTAACAACTGAGCTATGGACCACGAACAATTTTAACACGCTCTAACACTGAGCTATGGGCCACGAACAATTTGAACACGCTCTAACAACTGAGCTAATGGGCCACGAACAATTTGAACACGCTCTAACAACTGAGCTATAATGGGCCACGAACAATTTGAACACGCTCTAACAACTGAGCTTATAATGGGCCACGAACAATTTGAACACGCTCTAACAACTGAGCTATGGACCACGAACAATTTGAACACGCTCTAACCACTGAGCTATGGCCCACGAACAATTTGAACACGCTCTAACAACTGAGCATGGGCCACGAACAATTTGAACACGCTCTAACCACTGAGCTATGGGCCACAAACAATTTGAACACACTCTAACAACTGAGCTATTATGGGCCACGAACAATTTGAACACGCTCTAACCACTGAGCTATGGGCCACAAACAATTTGAACACACTCTAACAACTGAGCTATTATGGGCCACGAACAATAATTATTTGAACAAACTCCAAACTTTACCCAGCGTTTATCTCACTTTCTACCTAACCTCTTATTTCAGTTTTCGAACAAAGGATACATAAGTAATGTGCTGACGAGAACATTGGCAAATTCTTTATATATGGAAAGTTGAGAGAGAGAGAGAGAGAGAGAGAGAGAGAGAGAGAGAGAGAGAGAGAGAGAGAGAGAGAGATAGAAATGTAAGGATAACGCAAAAGAAATAAAAAGAAAATAGAATTATAAGGCTTGTAAAATCTCTGGATCAGTGCGAATTCAGCCAATTCTTTTTTCATCACTTTGTGCTCTCACGATACTGGCTACTTTAGCAAGGTAATCACTTGGTCACAGTTTCTCTCTCTCTCTCTCTCTCTCTCTCTCTCTCTCTCTCTCTCTCTCTCTCTCACCTATTCAATTCATATTGCTCATAGCCCAGCCGACTACTAGAGCCATAACAGGGCTAACTCTCTCACCTGACGACACATCTTATTCTTCTTCCATATTTCAAAAAAAAAAAAAATCCAGATTACAGTTCCAACATGTTGCATACGAAATACTGACTGATTATGAATTAGCACAAAAACAAATCAAAAATGACGGAAGACGACTTGGGCTTAAAGGATGTTAAGATCAAAGATGACACCTCTGGGGTGACACGGTTAAAAGCTTTACCATCTCAAACCGATACACAACGAAATACACATAAATCCTTCTTCATCCTCGGGCTGACAAGCCAAGCAGACGAACAATCATCTTTCAATTGACTCCATCGCTCGGTCGCAAACCTACGGTCAATATTTACGCCACCACTCCGCTCGTGCATCCCTCCAGCCAATCGCTCGGCGACAGAGACAAACCACCATTGGCTCTCCTCCACCAATAAGCGACAGTCTAAACGACGGCATGCAAATGACACTGACCAATCATGGTGACTGATTTTTTCCCCGTCGCTACTTATTATTAATGCACGCGGCGCGTGCAGGTAGCAGACTGCTCCACTATTACATCACAACTATTCATTGTCATCAGAAGATGGGGGGGGGGGGGGGGGGGGGGGCATCCAATCCGCAATAGGGCTGGGAAGGGTTGGGGCGTAGAGGAGTCTCCTGTATTCATTTATCGACCCATTTTATCATTCAATTCATTCAATCATTCATTTGTCTGGATTTTGTTTGTTTATTCGTTCGTTCCTTTGTTTCTTTCTTTCCTTCTTTTTCTTTCTTTCATTTCTTTCTTCGTTTGTTTGTTTGCTTGTGTTCGTTTCATTTTATTATCCCTATTCATTTTTCATTACTGAATACAGTGTTTCCAGTCAACATAATACAGGAAATCAGATTCAATTAGATTTTCATTTTCAAATCTACAAAATTCAATTTCAAGCTGAGAGGTGCAAATCTACGTGAATTTTCAAATGAACGATTCGGTGTCTCGAGTTCAATCCCAGCCTTGGGGGGGAGGGGAGGGGGAGGTCCCCTGTCCATCGTGATGCTCCAATCATTCTGGTGGTGTTACCTGACAAGACCACTTTCTCCTCTCCCTCCATTTCCAGACCTTGCCAGAGCGTACGTTTTGCGCAGGCACAAGGAATCCGCCAGATAACAGATGGCAGACTAGGTGGAACGCATATGGAATTGTCCGAATGCGATGAATCCATCTTGAGAAAACTCTAAAACTCAAATGTTCCTCTCTCTCTCTCTTATTCTCTCTCTCTCTCTCTCTCTCCTCTCCTCTCTCTCTCTCTCTCTCACTACCACCACCACCACTTCATGTTCTCTTACAAAACAAGCCAGAGGCTTGCACTACGGCGTCTTGTTGTTATGGAAACCGCCCTTTTCCAAAGGGGTTCATTTGCACTTCCTAAAGACGTAATTCGTCATCTCTCACACCCCTCCCCCCCCCCTTCCGCTTCAACACCCCCCCCCCCCCAAACCATCAGGAAACTTGGGAGGATAGGCACACTCATATACGCACGTACGCAAGTCACTCACGCGCGATCGTGTAAACACACGCGTGCATACGCGCGCGCACCACGAGACAGAGGTTACTGAACACACAAGGTGCAGCGATTCCAACCCAAAGTGCCTGTGAACTTAAGTGGTGACTAGGAAGAGTATGAATATTACAAACAAACTGGAATCTGTTCAAGAGATTCACCACACCCTAACAATTCCACATGCGCTCCACCCCAATATATCAAAAACTATCTGGCAGTAATTCAAATCCAAGATGCTAGTGAACTTAACCGGTGACTAGGAAGGGCATGGATATTACAACTGGAGTCTGTTCTAGAGATATTCACCGCACCCAAGCAATTCCACATTCGCTCCACCCCAATCTATCAGTAAGTATCTGCCAGACTCCTTAAGCTTAGGCAAAACCTTACGCGCTGGCAAGGTCTTGAAATAGGGAGAGGGGTGGGGGTAGGAGTGGGAACCCATGAAACATTAGACGGACACCCCCCAGATGGATGGAAACATTAAGGTGGGTTCAGTTCAGTTCAGTTCTGTAAGTTTTAAAGTCCTACCACTCTCAGAGTATACGAGGACTAGCGAAAAAAAATTGTTGAAAGAAGCCTTAAAAAAATTATAGTGCATTGTGAGAGACCAATGCTTTTTTCAGTTCTCCTGATCCACCAGGATGGATGATCGATGAGGTATATATTAAGGTGGGTAGCGAACAGGCAGGTTTTACATGTTGCGGGCCGGAACTGAACTCGTCCAGACGTTAGATTTTGAGTCCACGGCTTTGGGGGGGGGGGGGGGGGGGGGGAGAGAGAGAGAGAAAGAGAGGAGAGGAGAGAGGGGGAGAGAGAGGGTGGAGAGGGAGGAGATAGAGATAGAGACAGAGACTGACACTCGACACACACAGTTTATAGTGAAGGCTACCGACCCATGCACAACAGGGGATTATGGGGAGGGGGTGACACTTGTTAATTTACATAATTTTTGTTCCATTCAATATCCATGAGTGACAGAGAGAGAGAGAGAAAGAGAGAAGAGAGAGACAGGAGAAAACACACACTCATCTCTCTCTCTCTCTCTCTCTCTCTCTCTCTCTCTCTCTCTCTCTCTCTCTCTCTCTCTCTCTCTCTCTCTCTCGCACGCGCGCGCTCCAGTTTTATCCCACCGTTCTGTGGTCACTCATTCTGTATAATCTGACGACAGCCTGCTCTCAGACTGAAGTGTCTCCAGTCAGTCATCAAGCTATTCTCAGACTTACAGCTTCTTGTAATACGAACCGATCCCACTGCACACCCACTGCACACTCACCTAAAATATAAAGCGCACGGACATGAAAGAAAGGGACTGACTGACCCCCTGCCCAGCAGCAGCAAAGTCTCCCATGTTGAGTAGCCGCAGGTTGGTCGTACATCGCTTTGGTTTTCTACAATGCGACGTTATCACAGATTCCAGATCTCGTTCTCCTACGACCATAGGGTTATGGAACACCCACTATTTTCTTTTGACTTTTCCTGTTATTTTTTAACTCAAATTTTTTTTTAAGTTCAGCCATCTTCTCGCCTCCCCTCCATCATTCTCCAGACAGCTTTTTCACTTGCCCCTGTTCCAACACTCTTGTGAACACTTTCCTTGCGCTGCTCATTTCGGCTGTCTAGTCTAACTCAACACCATACCAAAGCCACATTAATTCAGCTCAACTCTAAGAAAGAGTCCGTCTACGTCAAAAAAAAAACCAGTACAATTGTCTGGATCCAACTCCACGACCTCCCAGAGAGCAAAAGTATGTTGCAATAACTTCTTCCCCATGCTGACCTATTGCAAGCTGAACTTTCCTCAAGTAAACACCCCCTCAAAGACCGCGGACCGTCGTAGCTGATTAACACAGGAAGTCGGGTCGCCGAGTAGCATAGGAACCTGGATCGCCGCGGCGGGAATGCGTGTTCTGTTAGCGATAGAGCGCCGTGGCTACTTTCAGGTCGTTTACCGGGATGTTGTGAAGTTCACAGCAATGAACACGTTAAAGGCGAAGATGTACAAGCAAATATAACTAAATAATCAACCAACCAACTAACATACTAAAACAAACCGAACAACATCTTCACCGGTTTCTGGGATAGCTGAAGCAGTTAGTTACAGATAATCAGAACTTCTTCTTGTTATCGTCATTTTTATCGTTGTTTAAAACCCAGCCGATTGTGTAGAGCCATATCAGGGCTATAACCGCTTCCAAACATACAAAACTCAAGAGGGAAAAAGAAAAGAAAATTAAATACACATATCAATGCATTCACACACATAATCAAGACTTATAGCGAGAGGCAGACCAAGGATGACCCGGATCTATGATTGACATCATCACGTGGCAGTTTTCCACTTCATACCTTCCAGCTCGCTGATGACCGTCAGTTCGTTCTCCCCGAGACATCCAAGCGAACAGAAGAAAAGGAATCTGCTAGTCCCTTTTTTATCAGGTCCATAGCAAGACTGTGAATGAGTGAGTGAGCGAGTGAGAGTGAGAGTGAGAGAGAGAGAGAGAGAGAGACGGGAAGCGATAAGAGCGGAGTTCAATGCCCCCTAAACCTGCTGAAAGGAAGACAGGGAACTAGTAATGAATGGGTCACAGACACAACACACACACAACCACACAAGAGTAGGCGGAAAAGAAGTGTTTTAAAAAAATGTCGCGGTGACCTGTATGTGAAGTCATCGGACTCTTGAACCTGTCCCCAGAAGGGGAGAACGCCAAGACAATCAAGCCATTCTAACAATCTCCCCTTTAAACAGGAGGAGGAAAAAAACACTGAAACTAGGGGGGTCCGGGGGCAAATCAGGGGCCATAACTTGCGCGCCGTTGCTATGAACGCTTACAAGCCGATCACGGATGCCTTGCTCTTTTTTTTTTTTTTTTTTTTTTACAAACCGAAATCGCGGAATTCCGTCCTGACGCGGAACGTTTTAAGCCCTGCTTTATACAAAACTGTTTCTGCAAGTCCACACTTTGTTCCCAAATTCTGAAGAAACTTCTGAAGAAGTTTTTGTTTTCGTTTGGTTTTTGTTTGAAGTCCAGCCGACTGCGTAGAGCTATATCGGGGTTACAAAACATACAAAATACTTCAACAGGAAAAAAAAATTATGCAATATCGCGCACATAATCTAAGGAGATGCCCTTGGCGTTGACCGTTCCGTCCGATTTATCACACAGAGGATTTAAAAAACACACCTGAATACAAATGTGAGCATATGTAAGGACACCAAAACATATCTACAAACAGGCCTAAGCTACTGAAAAAAAATGCTTCTGCATCCTATTTCCCTAGAGCCAAAAATGCCCTTAATGCATGTACCCAATGATCAATCCTAAGAGGAAGAACGTAAGACTTTATCGAACACATACAGGTGAATGGACCAGCAAGGCAGAAAATGATGGGGAAAAATGACAGAAAGCAAAGGAACAAGGCAGAAACGAAGAGAATGACAGAAAAGATGAAATTTCTAGTACAGAATTTTCAGAAGGTGGGGATACTGTTGTTACTGAATGAACCCCCAGCATCCCCACAGGGGGGATCACCGAAGAGAGGAGTGTGCAGACTGCGCAAAAACAAAATGCCTGCACGATATGGGAGAAAACAACATGCAAACACGCATCCGAGAAAAATCGGAACACATAGAAAATGAATGAATGAATGAATGAATGAATGAATGAATGAATGAATGAATGAATACTCTGCAGTGCTCACGTCCAAGAGAGAAAACTAGGAACACATAAGGGAAGAGGCTTCGTCCCGTCCCACCCCACCCCTGCGACGGAAAACGAATAGGATTTGAAAACACCCACCCCCACCCCCCACCCCACCTACCTACTCACTCCCTCGCCAGCCACGGAGCACGAATAGGATTTGAACAAACGTCTGGGAGTGGAGTGAAGCAGAAGCGTGCGGGGGCGGGCGGAACTCTCGTGTCTAGCACCTGTTTCAGCCATCCCTTCTTCACTCCTATTTGCTGCTCAAAAATATTCTTTTTTCGCCTGTCAAAAATGATGATTTGAAACAATAAACTAAACTCCAACGGGAAAAGTTTGCTCTGTTTTTCATTTTCTTTTTAGCTTTTTTAAGAAGGGGGGGGGGGGGAAGGAAGAGTTTCCGTCCTGAAGGAGGGAAATGGAGGAAGGATGAGATAAGCAAGTTCTAGCAGCAATCTCTCTCGCGCCGCCGCCACCACCACTACCTTTCCTCCAAACCTTTTCCGAAACTCTTAAAGCCCTAATTTGATTTGCAGACAGTTAAATGCCAAATGCTGTTTAGTACCAGCTTGTTTGTACGTTAATGCCAACCATGTAATCGTCTTTAGATTATTTCGTTATTCAAATAAACAAGTTCCTTTCCCGAAACTTTTACAACCCTTATGCCTTTGATTTCCACACTGTCAAATGCCGTTCAGCATATAACTTATTTGTAATTAATGCTTAACATGTACCTGAAATATTTTTTCATTTATGTAAATATTCAATCACTGTGTGTTTTTCAAGTTTTTACTTTTCTGTGGAATTACGCAAAGTATGACTCGTCATTATGACAAGCACATGTTTCAAGCATATCATGGCCGGTTGTTATTGTTCTTGTTGTTTAAAGCCCAGCCGACTGCGTAAAACCATATCAGGGCTATGACCAGTTCAAAACATACACAAAACTTCAACAGGGAAAAAAAATGAAAAAGAAAATTAAGTACACATATCAATGCATTCGCGCACATATCTAAAGAGATGCCTCTGGCGTTGACCATTCCGTCCAATTTATCGCACAGAGGGTTTAAAAAACATACCTGATACAAATTTAAACATAAACAAGGACACTGAAACATACATGAAAACTAGCCTAAGTTACCTAAAATGACCCGCACATCTCATATCCCTAGAGCCAAAAATGCATTCAACACATGTACCCAATTATCAAGCCTAAGAGAAAGTACGTAAGGCTTTATCGAACACATAAGGTGAATGGACCAGCAAGGCAAGAAATAATAGGAAGAAATGACAGAAAGCAAAGGAGTAAGAAAGAAACAAAGAGAATGACAGAAATGAGGAAATTTCTAGCACAGAATTTCCAGAAGGTGGGGATACTATTTATACTGCGAGAGCCGGGATACTGTTTATACTGCGAGAGCCGGGATACTGTTTATACTGCGAGAGCCGGGATACTGTTTATACTGCGAGAGCCCAACGGCACACTCCCCACGGAGGACCATGGCCGGCTTGGGCCTTAGTAACTACCACTGGTAATTTAATCAATGACTGACATTGGACGTTCTGAATGCAAAAAGGTTTTATGAATATTCTGTAGTATAAAAACTTTGAATATAAATTCATTATCCTTCTCCTCGTCATCATCACAATAACTTCTAAAGACCAGCCGACTGCACAGAGCCTTATCAGGACTATAACCATCTCAAAATATACACCCTTAGTTGTCTTTAGAAAAAAATGGAAAAGAAAATTAAGCACACATATCAATGCATTCGCGCGCCTAATCGTATAATAGATCCCTGGTGCTGATGATTCTATCCAATTCGTCAACGGGGAGTTTCAGAAAATAAATCTGAACACAAAAAGTATTTTTGACATGACTAAATACATTCACTACTTTAAATAAACACACAAACTTATCATGATCAAGCGGGAAAGAGACAGAGAGAGAGAGAGAGAGAGTGAGGGGGGAGGGTAACCATGACAGCACAGAAAAACCAGCCAATGTGAAAATCTGTTTCATTTACAGAACCTTACTTCAAATTTATGCTCTCTCTCTCTCTCTCTCTCTCTCTCTCTCTCTCTCTCTCTCTCTCTCTCTCCTCTCTCTCTCACTCCCTCACTCCCTCCCTCCATCGTGTCTTACTTTCCCTTCCAACAAAATTACAAGTTAATTGTTCAAACCGTGGTCTATTAATTCAAACAAAGCACGGCCAAAGCACGGAATATTACAGTAACGATTTTTTACCTTGTCTCCTGTGCTAGCTCTGAATGCAATGCGGATACGAAGAGCTAGACAGAACTCTCTCTGTGTGTGTTGTGTGTGTTGTGTGTGTGTGTGTGTGTGTGTGTGTGTGTGTGTGTGTGTGTGTGTGTGTGTAAGTGAGTGAGTGAGTGAGTGAGAGAGAGAGAGAGAGAGTGTGTGTGTGTGTGTGTGTGTGTGTGTGTGTGTGTGTGTGTGTGTGTGTGTGTGTGTGTGTGTGTGTGTGTGTGTGTGTGTGTGACACGCATTAAGAGAGAGAGAGAGAGCGAAAGAGAGAGAGACAGACAGACAGAGAAAAAGAGCGACAGAGATTGCACACGTGTATACATATATATCCTTGTGTGCATGCGTGCATGCATGTGTGCGTGTGCGCGCGCGCGTGTGTGTGTGAATCACACACACACACACACACACACACACACACACAGTTAATAAAGGGGAGGGAGGGCAACAAAGAGACAGACAGACAGACAATCAAGAGCAGACAACAAGCGCTTGCTGTCAGCAGTAACGTGATATTTCCGCCTCAACGTTTTCCGAGAGGTTGGGGGGGGGGGGGGGAGATGATGGAGGACGACTTCCACTTCCAACATTGCAATCTTTATTATTCATTTCAGCTGCATCACCATCTGGATATCATCGTGATTGTATATTGTGAATTATAATTATATCCAACCGTACACTTGTCTAGATATAATCGCTACGAATGT
Organism: Monoplex corrugatus; assembly: GCA_030674185.1. Taxonomy (NCBI): domain Eukaryota; kingdom Metazoa; phylum Mollusca; class Gastropoda; order Littorinimorpha; family Ranellidae; genus Monoplex; species Monoplex corrugatus. Next base: position 10,655,304 of record JAPXFY010000034.1, read on the forward strand.
ACATTATAAACTGTAATTTATATCCAATGGTACATCTATCTTAGACAAAATCGCTCCGAATATACGTTATAAATTTTTAGTAGAACCAACTGTACATCTACCTAAACATACAATCTATGAATGAACGTTATGAATAAAAAATAAAGGTAAAATACAAGGGGACTGGAAAAGTAAGCACGGTAACCAGTAACCATCCTCCCATCTAAAACGGACATACCTATCACGGTACCCATTCCGTTCACAGTGTATTACTTTTTTCTTCCCCCCCCCCCCCCCCCCCCCAGACGTCGTAAAATTGAAGTCCAGGCTGGCTGGCTCTGCTGACATACCGCAGACTTCGTCATCCGACGTCTTGAGTTCAATCCCAGCCTGCAACATTAAAATCTGGTCTGCTGTTGGCAGCCCACCTTATAATGTTCCAATCATTCTGGTGGTGTCCAGTTTAACGTTTCCTCGGTCATGTTCTTCTCGAAGGATCTTCAACGTGCGCATTTGAAGGTTTGCTTGCGTACACAAACGGGAAGGTCATTGTTATTGTTGTTTAAAGCCCAGCCGACCGTGTAGAGTCATACCAGGGCTATAACCGCCTCAAAACATACAAAACTTCAAACAGGGAAAAAAAGAAGAAAACGTGGTGGGGAAAGAATCAAGCACAAGCAGGCGTGAACACTATGTCCAACCTGGGAGATGGCACAGATCTCACTGTGCCCAACAGGAGGTGCCTAGACAGATTCGAAGTCATCCAGAGTTCTTACCGCCTGGCTATATTACCCGGAACACACACATCTGACGACAACTGTTCAAAATGTCGATGAAAACTGTTTGTTTAGGATTTACAGTTAAATCGGGTTTGTTTGTTTGTTTGTTTGTTTGTTTTTGTTTCTTTTTTTTTCTTCATCACTTTATTGTATTTTCTTTTCGTTTCATCGATTCAGTTTTCATAACCAGAAAAACACACAAATAGAATCGGAAACCGTTTTCAACATCAACAAAACAAGACAAGTATTAAATACGCGTCCTGATTCTATTTGTGTGTTTCTCTGATTCCTGTTTGCTTGAACGCTGGCCGTTACTTTGGATTTAAACTACAATACTAATTTAATCTGGCAAAAATGATTATTAAACTGAAGTGAATATATAAAAAATGGAGAGGGGAAAAAGTAAGGGAAAGGGAGAGAGAGGGGGGGGGGAGAAAGAGGGAGAGAGAGAAAGAGAGAGACAGACAGACAGAGAGAGAGAGAGAGATGAGATGAGATGAGATGAGATAAGCATCTTACCATTTCAACAATTATTTTTTGTTAGAACTAACGCTACACAAACTGCGAACAGTAAGTTATTGCCTTTCTTTTGTATCAATTTCTCCTGCTGTGTTAACCCTCCCCCCCCCCCTTCCGCGTTTAAACAAGACCATGAAATGATCTAATGTGTAAAAATAAATCACTGCTGTATAATTGTCATACTCACTCTTCCTTCCTTTCAGCAAGTGTTAATGCATGAGATATATATTAAAATAAGTAGTAAATGCAGATGACACCGTAACGAATCAGAAATTCCTTTTTCCCCCCTAATCAAATAAACCGTAATGAATCAGAAATCCCCCCCCCCCCCCCCCCCCCCAACTAATCAAATACATTACAATGAGCAATAAATACGTGTAATCCTTGAATAACGCGCGGTGAACATTCTCATAATTTTAGTTTCCTTTCAAAAATCAAAGACACGTCAGTATAAATAACCTACCCCCTCTCCCTCACCCCTCCTCCCTCCCACACACACACACACACTACGTTAGAGCAATATGCAATTTTTTCCCTTTCTTATTGCACACGCTTGCGCTCCTCCCCCCCCCCCTCTCTCTCTCTCTCTCTCTCTCCCTCTCTCTCTCTTTCTTCTGTCTGTTGTTTTGTTTTATTTATCCTGCCTTATATTCATAACATTCCACGAAACGAGGAAAAAGTGTTTAGTTTTTTTTCCCCCTTTAAATTGCCAACTACGTTATAAGTATTCATAAACTAACTTATCTGTAACCAAAGACACGCTTTATTAACATAATTAACAGAGGGCATAAAACTCAAAACACGAGCAGTCACTTCTGGATTGCGGAATCAGTGCGTAATTATGAAATTTATTCTCGAACGTGGAGACGCCATCGTGACAAAGCTGAAATCTAAATGAGAGAGACAGGGGGGAGGAGAGGAGGGGAGAGGGGAAGACAAAGAGAGTGGGGGAGACTGAAATTTAGATTTAATTTGAGAGAGAGGGTGGGACAGAAAGAGGGGGTGGAGGGAGGGAGGGAGGG
>JAPXFY010000034.1:10662602-10675102 GCA_030674185.1 Monoplex corrugatus
ATTATCATAGCCCTCTACAAGAATCATTATCGTTATTATCATAGCCCTCTACAAGAATCATTATCGTTATTATCATAGCCCTCCTACAAGAATCATTATCGTTATTATCATAGCCCTCTACAAGAATCATTATCGTTATTATCATAGCCCTCTACAAGAATATCATTATCTTATTATCATAGCCCTCTACAAGAATCATTATCGTTATTATCATAGCCCTCTACAAGAATCATTATCGTTATTATCATAGCCCTCTACAAGAATCATTATCGTTATTATCATAGCACTCTACAAGAATCATTATCGTTATTATCATAGCCTATACAAGAATGATCATTATCTATCATAGCGCTATACAAGAATGATTCATTATCATTATTATCATAGCCTATACAAGAATGATCATTATCATTATCTATCATAGCGCTAATACAAGGAATGATTCATTATCATTATTATCATAGCGCTATAACAAGAATGATCCATTATCATTATATCATAGCGCTATACAAGAATGATCCATTATCATTATCATCATAGCGCTATACAAGAATGATCCATTAATCATTATTATCATAAGTTATACAAGAATGATCCATTATCATTTTTATCATAGTGTTATACAAGAATGATCCATTATCATTATTATCATAGCGCTATACAAGAATGATCCATTATCATTATTATCATAGTGTATACAAGAATGATCCATTATCATTATTATCATAGCGCTATACAAGAATGTCATTCATTATATCATAGTATACAGATGATCCATTATAAGCGTACAGAATGATCCATCATCATTATTATCATAGTGTTATACAAGAATGATCCATCATCATTATTATCATAGTGTTATACAAGAATGATCCATCATCATTATTATCATAGCGCTATACAAGAATGATCCATCATCATTATTATCATAGTGTTATACAGAATGATCCATCATCATTATTATCATAGTGTTATACAGGAATGATCCATCATCATCATTATCATAGTGTTATACAAGAATGATCCATCATCATTATTATCATAGTGTTATACAAGAATGATCCATCATCATTATTATCATAGTGTTATACAAGAATGATCCATCATCATTATTATCATAGTGTTATACAAGAATGATCATCATCATTATTATCATAGTGTTATACAAGAATGATCCATCATCATTATTATCATAGTGTTATACAAGAATGATCCATCATCATTATTATCATAGTGTTATACAAGAATGATCCATCATCATTATTATCATAGTGTTATACAAGAATGATCCATTATCATTATTATCATAGTGTTATACAAGAATGATCCATCATCATTATTATCATAGTGTTATACAGGAATGATCCATCATCATTATTATCATAGTGTTATACAGGAATGATCCATCATCATTATTATCATAGTGTTATACAAGAATGATCCATCATCATTATTATCATAGTGTTATACAGGAATGATCCATTATCATTATTATCATAGTGTTATACAAGAATGATCCATCATCATTATTATCATAAAGTCCAACACAATTTACTCACGCCATCGATCCACCCCAAAGGTCATGATGTGAGGGGGAGGGTGACGATGATAAGAAGCGAGCATGGCGGAAGCCGACAACCACAATCTCCGCCAACAACTTCGCCCTCCTCCTTAGGAAGCCTCCATCTTTCAACGAGTCGTTCACGCTCCAGTTTTGTACACCACACTGGCCACCACCACCACTACTACTACTACCACCACCACCAACAACAACAACAACTACACACACCCCCGATGAGAACTCAAATCCCCCAAATTTCCATATAAATTATATATCTTTTGGTACACCGTTTCTGGGTCTGCACAAGTCCACACAATATTCCAATCCAAAAATCTGTCTTTTCACTTCTTGAATACACACACACACCCAGCACGGCTACAAAAAGTTTTCTGCTCTCGACTGAAATGTCTTCCTTGTTTTTACGTCACCTCCAGGGCTACAGAAGTCTGCAATATTCAAATCTTAAAAGTGGTCTTTTCATTTAAAATGTCTTTTGTTGTTATTGTTATTGCTGTTGTTGTTTCTATTGTATATATCACTAAAATTACAAAACTCAAACAGTACTCAAAATCCACAAATTGTATACTTGCACGTGATTGTCTTTATTGTAGACAACACTACCAAACAACAATACTCCTCCAATCCAAAATATTGGTCTGGCCACTCACGCGATTGTTCTTTAATCTGTTTTAATCTTTAACTTAAACACTATCAGCAGCACAAAACTCCAATAAATAGTCAACGTTCAAAAAAAACTTCTGTCATATGGATTTCTTTTCTTTTGTCGATCACTTTCACATCCATCCAGCACCCTCTGGTGTTTCTTGCTACCTCGCCACAGGACTACAACAACAACACCACAAAATCCTCAACATTCACATACAAAATGTTTTCATTTTTTGTCTATCACTTCAGGTTTTTTTTTTAAATAGGCCCATGAAACACGAATATTCAAAACCTCCAAAACGTTCCTTCCACTTAAATCTTTCGACTTTTGTAGATCACAAAACTTAAAAATATATCACTAAAAAACACTGTTGACCCCGTCTCTGTTCACTTGTATACGAACTTGTGTCTTCAGCACACAACGACCACAAAAAAACTTACAATACCCAAATCCAGAAAGCTCTCTCACTCCAATTTAGTGTTCTGTGGTGCAGTCGACGACGACGTTACCAGAAAAACTCAATTCAAATCCCCCAAAACTTTCGTCCAATCTCGCTCGGATTTATGTTTGCTTCAGTACGCAATTACCACAGCCACAAAACCCTTCCACAGTCTTCTCTGTTCACCAATGAACTTTCTCGTTTTTCATTATTCTTCTTTTTCTTCTTCTTCGTCGTCGTTCCAACTGTCTTCTTCTTCTTCTTCTTCTTCACCTTTTCTTATTATTCCAGAGTTTCCTCGGTCGCCTCTTCCTACCTGGCACCGACCTCGTCCATCATAACATCCCTGTCATCGCGCGCCTCGCTCGCTCTACTTTTCCTTTTCTCCTTCTCTCCCCCCTCGTTCTCTCTCTCTCTCTCTCGCTCTCTCTCTCTCCCCTTCCCTCCTTTTCCTTCCACCCTTCTCATCCGTCCTTTCTCTCTCGCTCGCTTGCCTACTGTGGGCTATATCTCGCCCGTTCATCAACACTCTAACTCTCTCACCCCCTCCCTGGCCCGGACTCATAAAGTGCCAGCGCGTAAAGTTATGAATGAAAACCATCACGTCCAAAAAGCACGCCAGGGCTGATAAATCGCCCCCGTCACCGCAACGGCCAATCGCCAGGCCCTCTCACCTCCGCTTGATTAATTATTCATTAGCGCAAGCTCCGCCTCCTCGTTCACTTTCGCTGATCCCCCCCCCCCTCTCTCTCCCCCATCTCCCTCCCCCCTGATTTTCATTTCTCTCTCCCCTCTCTCGTGAAGGTTGGTTTGTCAGATTCGAGCGGTAGGGTAGTACGGGCACCTATCGTCTCATCTCTCTTGATTTAATAAGGGGGTGAATGAGGGAGGGAGGAAGGGAGAGAGAGAGAGAGAACAGGCAAACTGGTTGGGGAGCGGGGCAGGAGGGAGGAGACAGGTAGCAGTTATATATATATGGAGGGAGTGGGTGAGAAGGGGAAAGGGGATGCATGACACACACACACACACCACCACCACCACCACCACCACCACCACTACCACCACCACCACCAACAACAACAACAACGACAACAAAGCAAAAGAGTCCCTTCTCTTTCTTTCACACCTACATGAATGAATGTTCCAAGTCTCGGTTTTGTTTTTTTTTTAGTTTTGTTTTGTTTTTAAATAAACCCCGCAGACAAAACTTTATCCTTGATTCATACCCGTCTCGCCTCCCACCACCCCCACCCCCTTCCTCCCTGTATTCGCCGCATTCTGTAAAAGCCGAAAGTTTATCATGATACCCGTTGGTCATTTTCTCTCCCCCCCCCCCCCCTCCTCCTCACATAGTCAACCCCTTACTCCGCCCCGTCCCCACCCCCACCTCCATTTTTTTAAGCTGCAACAATCTGAACGCACCCAATGTCATGGTAAGGACAGGTGGGAGAAGAGAGCAAGATGCAGCCATCTGTCTTGTTTTTTATTTTTTTTATTTTTTGTTGTTGTTGTCGTTGTTTATCCATTCGCTTATTTCATTTTACTTTTCAAATATCTGCCGTTTTCCGTCTTTTTTTTTTTTTTTCACCATCACGAACATGTTTTGGTTTTTGCTTGACAACAACTGTGTGTGTGTTGTGTGTGTGTGTGTGTGTGTGTGTGTGTGTGTGTGTGTGTGTGTGTGTGTGTGTGTGAGGGACAGACACAGACAGACAGACAAACAGAAGGTAAGAAAGATGGAGGCAATGACCATAATACTTTTATTTTCTAACAGTTCAAATCAATGGCTCAAAGATAGTTTACAACCTTATCGTTGCTAATCTACACAACAGACAGTGACAGTGAGAAAGAAATGACAGACAAGACAAACAGGTGGACAAAGTCTTAAGACAGACAAACCCCACCACCACCCACCCACACACCCCCATCCCTCAACCTGGCGGTAAGACAAGACATTATAAAAGAAGACGAAGAGAGAGAAAAGGGCGCGGGTGTCGGGTGATCACCCTGAGGTACACCACCACTAAAAGCTTATGTATATATGTATGAAGAGCACAACACATCCTATCGTGTTTTGCTGCAGCTCCCCACTTTACGCACACGCCCAAAAACCTTGTAATCCGAACACCACCCATTCCTTTCATCCTTTCAGCGACGTTGCCAGACAACAAAGGAAAAGCTGCAAAGGGAGAGACAGAGAGAGAAAAACAAAACAAGAAGTATGGACTAAGAACGAACAGACAGAAGGAAAAGAAAAAGACAGTGCGGGGGAGACGGAAAACACCGTAAGACTGTCAAACCATACTAATCGCATCACATTTTTCAATTTCTCAGGTGGGTCTCAATAGCTCAGTTGGTTAAGCGTCGGGTTCACATACTAAAGGTTAAGGGTTCGAACCATGGCGAAGCGTTACATTAAAACATGATATAGTTGAAGAGTCAAGTTTTTGCAGATTGGGAGATAGGGTGCGGGAGTCAAAGGTTAATGTTAATGTTCCCATCATTCTGGTGGTGTGAGCTTGTGTTTCATTGGTCACTTCTCCCCTCCAGCTCATTTCAAGACCTTGACAGCGCTTAGGGTTTGTGCTAGTCCAAGGATAACTGCTGGCAGACAAAAGCGTGGCATATATATATATATGCAAATGTTTGAATGCGATGATTTTTTCCTGAACACAATCCAAACACCTGGCCAAATTATCATTGTGTATTATGTCTTATATTAACGATCTACCGATGTATTTCTTTATCTGCATTTGTAGTTCTGGATAAATGTGTAGATTAATAACGGCAATTTCTACTGTTGGACAATAAATAATCGTCGAATTCATTAACCCTCTTGCATTCAGGCCTTCGCTGAACTGTAACACTCCCTTGTTTTTTCAAAGGTCTTGAGATAGAGAATATTGGCGGGCAAATGTTGTTCTGGTGGGGAGGAGGGGGAGGAAGAGACAGACAGACAGACAGAGCAGACAGAGCAGAAAGGTAGGCAGGCACGAACCAGAGCAGGACAAAAAGGGAGGTGATAATAAAGTGAAATGAAACTCTGTCCTCCAACTGTGCATATATCACCACACTTATCAGCACACAGGCCAACAACGTATGTATCTGCCATTGTGAAAGACAGCACAGACAGACAGACCGACAGAAAGAAAAAACAGAGTGGCAAATGGACAAAGACAAGACAAGACAGACAGGTAGACAAGACATCCTCCATTCTCGTTCACTGAAACTGAAACAAACGGCACTCTGGGTGGTGGTGGTGGTGGTGCAGGCTGAGGCTGACAGTCTAAATGAACGTGACATCCAGCATCGTTCTAGATAGACGAGTTGATAGCAGGTTGAGGGCTCTCTCCTCTCTCTCTCTCTCTCTCTCTCTCTCTCTCTCTCTCTCTCTCTCTCTCTCTAGATAATGGAGCTATATGGCATTTGACCTGTCAACTCTGTATAACTACTCTCTTGTCAAACAGAAGTTAAAATAGGGGTAGGGAGGTAGACAAAATAGGTGGAGAGAGAGAGGGGGTGGTGGTGGTGGTGAGGCGGATGCCAACATCGTTGAGACGACTGAAGTGCTCGCTGCACACACACACACACACACACACACACACACACAACACACACACACACACACACACACACACACACACTCTCTCTCTCTCTCTCTCTCTCTCTCTCTGTCTGTGTGTGTGTGTGTGTGCGCGCGCGCGCGCGTGTTCGTTCGTTCATTATTTCTTTAACGTCTATTCACATATGTTTTTAGACGGGCGCGCGCGTGTGTGTGTGCGCGCGTGTGTCTGTTCGTTCGTCTATTCATACACATGTGCTTGTAGACGCTACATGTATGTCTGTCTGTGTCTGTCTGTCTGTCTCTGTGTATGTGTGTGTGTGTGTGTGTGTGAGTGTGCACGTATGTACATGTACGTGCGTGTGTGTGAGTGTGTGTCTGTCTGAGTTATATGTGCGTGCGCGTTTACGAGAGAGCACACGTGTGCGCACGCGATAGACAGATATTGAGAGAAAAACAGAGCAAATGTGTGCGTTTCACTGAGAGAGAGAGAGAGAGAGTGTGTGTGTGTGTGAGTGTGTGTGTGTGTGTGTGTGTGTGCGCGCGCGCGCGCGCTTTATTGAGAAAGAGAGAAAGTAAGTGTGTGTGTGCGCGCGCGCGCGCGCGTTTTAATTCAGAGAGAGAGAAGAGAGAGAGGGACAGTGTGTGTGTGTGTGTGTGTGCGTGTGTGCGTGTGTGTGCGTGTGTGTGTGTGTGCGTGCGTGTGTGTGTGTGTGTGTGTGTGTGTGTGTGTGTGTGTGTGTGTGTGTGTTTATGTGTTAACATGTGTTTCTATATCCCTATACCTTTTTTTCTCTTTACAAGGAAACATGCTTCGTTGCTGCAATAGTAGAACCAGCCAAACATTCTAACTTCTGTTTCCATGGTTGTGTGAATCAATATTTTATGAACATTCTTTTAACATTACCTTTCAGGCATTACAATACCCATGTAAAGATTTTTTTTCTTGTTAGCTTTTTAATACTTTTTATTTGTTGGTTTATATTTGCAATACGGTAGACACTTGTAACACTAACAAATCTTTGACTTTTTAAGTACAACCACGTTTACAATATAAGACGAATCGAAATTGCAAAATAAACGTTATGACATGTATAAAAAAAAAATTTTTTAAAAGATCATTTGATATAAAGGAATGAATGAGTAAATAAATACACAATAAACACCAAAAAAAAGCGTAAGTAAACAAAATTATCTGAGTACATGCGATAAAGCTATATACGCTTACGTGCAGAACATACCAAAATTAATAAATAAATACTGCAGCTACAACTATTACTACAACTACCACTACTAAGAAGAAGAAAAAAGATGACGATGACGATGATGATGATAACAGCCCTGATATAGTGAAGCCCGTATAAACAAAATGCGTAAAAGAAACGGCAAGTAAAAAGAAAGAAAGATAATCGGGATGGACAGATGATAAACAAAACACTGCCGCCAGCCAACTGATCAAAATGCAGCGTCAGGGGTGTCACGTCAAACGATTGGTTCTCTCCCCTGAATCAGCGCCACGCTTTCGACTGGAAGCAGACGACACCGATAGCGGTGACAAATTGACGGCACACGAGCCAAGAATTGAGTACTAACTTGCCATTTTGTTGAACTTCGTAATGATTTCGTGACCAGAAATAATCTTAGCCGGCCAGATGTTGTCTCTGATCGACCTGTTCGTCGCAAACTTTGCGCGGGAGTGCAGCTGGCTGGTTTTTTCCATGATGCGACTTGCCGAAACGGTGTCTGAGTGAAAACAGATCTAGATCTACGCCAGAATCCAGTGAATGGCAAAAAGATCTGCTACCAGACCTAGATCTATGCCAGCATCAAGCTGAAAGGAAAAGTGTCTACAGAATCAGTGAAACTTCAAAGGTAAGAAGTGTCATGAATGATCAAATTCTGAGAGGGTGAAAGAGAGGGTGATGGGAGTATGTATGCTCAAGTGTGTGTGTGCGTCTGTGAAAAGATATTGGTGAAAGCCGAAGAGGGGAAGACATTCATTCCTTTTCGTTACATGCTGCCTTTGATTTTCCTCAGATCAAAACGATCGTTTTGCAACAAATTTGTCATAATTTACTTCACTCAGATTTTGTTTTAAAACTCCCTTTTTAACAACTTTCTTCACCTACCATTTCGCCTCCCCCTCTTCTCTTTTCTTAAAGACTCCCATTCACCAGCACCCCTTCCCCCTGTGGATCTATTTCGTCCCCCTCCCCTCCCCCCTTTTTTTGTTTGTTGTTTTTTGTTTTCTGATCTTATTTTGTATCAGTCGGCGGATGCGTTTCTGTGTGTCCGTCTGTTTGAGGACAAAATCTGTAGCAAAGGTTTCTCAGCTGAATGAAACATTTATATGGTTAGATCTAGTTCCCTTTCAATGACTAGTGACAAATAAAGTTTAAGGGTGTTTTTTTTTTTAGACTTAGTCCAGGTGGTTCACGGACGCAATATATTTTGACCGGAATTATTGAAGTACTTACTGTAAGATATCTCAGCTGTTTTATGATGGACTCTAATGAAAGTTGGGATAAACTCGAGTTGAGTAAACTTTAAACTCGATATTCCATCCCCCTCTTTCCATCCTATTCCCTCCTTCCATCTTACCGAGCTTTATTTTCAATGGTCAAGTTAAAGGTCATAATTTTGTACAATTATCAGCATGGATCAGCAGATTCTTAACCAAGTCTGGATCAGCTATCCCGTCTATGCTTGGTCAAAACCTATGTTTTGAACCTTTGAACCACTGCAGTCTCAAAATACTTAAAATTGCCGGGTAGGCCTATATAATAGCATCAATTTGATTCAAATCTGAGCCGAACGTTTGTTCTGTGTTATGAGAAAGCTATTCTTTATATCAGTCGATTTTCAAGGTCATTACCATGTCAGACGTGTTGAAGGACAGAGTGTCAGGTCAGAGAGAGAGAGGGGGGGGGGGAGTTGAGAGGGGGCGAAGAAGAGACAGAGAATAAATGAATCACGGCATGAAAGAGTATGTCAGAACCATGGCTTGGCCATCCTTTCCTGTCTTCTCTCCCTCCCACCCCACTCCCCACCCTCTTCCTTTCCTCCTCTTCTTTCTCTCTCTCCCTCTTTAATTTCTAATCCCTGTGCCATCATTACCATTTGTGGTATATGCTCGAGTCGGCACGAGCAATGTCTTTCTAATGACAGTTTTAACGAAGCCGCGTCTGTTCCCGTCTCCCGTAGCAGACGTTCTGAATAAACGAGTTTCCTTTTCCGCGTGCTCAACAGCACACGCCTGTTCAGCCAAATGTTTCATTCTGTTTTGAAAGGTATTTGTTGACGTGGTCATAAATTTTCTGCCTGACTGCGAGAAAAAGTTTCTATGCACGTGAAGAATGGACATATTTACGATCTTTTTAAAACGTATTTGAGGTGGAGAAAGACCGATTCTGACTGACCTACGGTGTCTTCGCATAATGTGCGTGTGGCGTCTTCTGTGTTTATGAAAACAACCCAGGTCCTCTCTCTCTCTCTCTCTCTCTCTCTCTCTCTGAGAGAACTAATCAACACTGTGTGGCCAGTCATTCTACGTATTTACTGATAATTCACTGTGTGTGTGTGTGTGTGTTTATTTTGTTTTGTTTTCCCTTTTTTTGTGGGGGTGGGGAGCAGCAAGCAAAGGAAACTAACAATACATTTTATAAACGACTGAGAAATCCTTGGTCAGCTGCAGACATTTTTAAGCGTGCCCGAAACAAAAAAAAAACCGGCTGGGGAAATAATAACCTCGTATAAGGTGTTCGTGAGTGCGCGCGCGCGCGCACGAGTATTTTGATAGGGAAAAACACAGGACTTTCAGTGTGGTTTGTCTTTTCTGTAAGAGGAAGAGTGGAAAGAGTACGTTAGTGTAGGAGGTGCTAAAGTTGTGGGTTGGCGAAAGATGGGAAGAGTTAAGAATCTGTTCTACAGCATATGCTGTATTATTCCTCCTTTGAACACAGTCATTTGCGTTTTGTTTATGCTTCTGTTTGTGTGTCATTGGGGTGTCTGCTTCCCCACCTCCACCAATTTTGTTTCTAATAATGAAAATCATACCCAGTCCATAGAATTTTAGCATAAAATATAATCTTAGAAAGAAGTGAAAATCGTCGATATCAATCAGTGCAGCTACTGCACTGAAACGAAATCAACTGAACACCTTTTCTGGATATACGGGTATTCAAAGCACTTCTAGTAAGGTTGTTTTTTTTCCCTATTTTTTTTTTGGGGGGGGGGGTCAAAAGAATGAGAGGGGGGAAAAAAGAAGTTGAACAAAAACAGTAAGATACTTCACAATATGAAATGATCAGAAAATTTTGTGAGGAACAGCTCATACTGAATACTGCAATATTAAACAGATCCAGTTTTCGATAATCCTGATAATCCCGCTCGCAAAAAAAATGTATACAAATGTGAGATTAAAGGAAGTCTTTTTCATATCGTTCCTGTCCTTCAAGACTTGAAATCCTGACATGAAATACGTGTAAAAAAAAAAAACCGAAATAATTCTGTCTCTAGATTCTAAACACTGGTGTCACCAAAGAGGCTGGAATCTATCCCAGTCTCATTGGTATCATTTAACTGTTTCCATCCACAAGTAATACGGCTTAAATACCGAGTTACAAAAAGCCTAGATATACCATCAAGTTATATAATTCACCACCCACAAGACATTTTTAAAATAATTCGTCAGTTACAAAATTAAGGACAAAGTCTTTTTTTTTTTCAGGCCACTGCTTGATTGGGGCTAATTTTTTAAAACTCCAAACTGGTTATGTATAAAATGTATGTATGCAGACAATGCTAACATTTGAAATGATTGCATATGAAAAATATATCTGTTATTGACTGGTATGTTCTGCCCCGTTTCATTCCAACTACTACTGTTGTAATTATTCATAGCTTCTTTCTGCATCCAATGTAAAACATTTTTTATTCAGTGTAATTTATCAAATTACTGCGTCGACAATGAACAGAACTTGTAGGCCCACACACACACACACACACACACACACACACTCACACTCTCACATCTCCTCCTGTCTAATATCATATAGTAAAGATTAAATAAATAACAACAAAAATCTATCTATTATATATATATATATATATATATGTGTGTGTGTGTGTGTGTGTGTGTATGTTTGTGTGTGCATGTATGCAGTTATGTTATATATATGTTTGTTGTATTTATATGGCATTGTAACATGAGAAAATCATTAAAGTAAACATGAGAAGAACTTAAAGCTAGTTTAAAACAAAACAACAAAAAAAGCTGTTGTGAGAAAAATATGAATTAAAATCGTTAAAAGTTACAGATCAAAATCACACCCCAGGGTACCTCCCCTTCTCTCTCTCTCTCTCTCTCTCTCTCTCTCTCTCTCCTCTCTCTCTCTCTCTCTCTCTCTCTCTCTCTGTAAGACTAAGAATTTAATGTTTATGTGAGCGTGCTATTTAGACTTTTTTACGTGTATCCTCCTGAGGGAAATGAGGCCTACATGAATACATTATATGAGGTCTCTCTCTTATTTCAACCCCTACCCACAATATAAAAACGGCCTGTTCGCTGCCAGTCTTAACGCTTCGATCAGTCTGCTGTAGTGTGTCAGCTTAGTCAGTTAGTGTTCCATAGATCCCGTTTTGCACCTTAAAAAAAGTGTTGCTGAAATTATCTTTATTCCAATAGTGTGTGTGTGTTGTGTGTGTGTGTGTGTGTGTGTGTGTGTGTGTGTATGTGTGTGTGTGTGTGTGTGGCGTCTTCTGTGTTCATGAAAACAATCCAGGTCCCCCCCCCTCTCTCTCTCTCTCTCTCTCACACACACACACACACACACACAAAATACACATACACATACACATACACATCGCTTGTTCGGCTTCTATTCATGGTTTCAAAAGACAGAGGGAATAAAATTAACATCAGAATGAAATTGGTTCAACATTTTTCCATATTTACAAAAGAGAAGACTAAAGTTGACACAAGGCGTGTCCGTCTGTGTGTGTGTGTGTGTGTGTGTGTGTGTGTGGAGAGAGAGAGAGAGAGAGAGAGAGCGCCCGCGTGTGTTTGTGTGTATATGTCTGTTGATCCGTGCGTGTGTGTGTGTTTCAGCGCTTAGATTTGATTTTATCAAGATTTTGCGCTATATAAAAAAAAATATTGTAATTATTATCCGTTTTACTCTGTGTGAGAAAGAGCGTGAGAGGCAGGCGGACGGACGGTCAGACAGAAATGTATGACGTGTTTTTCTAACAGTCACTTTACAAAACAAAA
>JAPXFY010000034.1:10680102-10707602 GCA_030674185.1 Monoplex corrugatus
TTCCCTCCCCTAAATCTTTAAAAACAAACAACACACACACAGACACACACACATTCTTCCCTCCTCTAAATCTTTAAAAACAAACAACACACACACAGACACACACACATTCTTCCCTCCTCTAAATCTTTAAAAACACACACACACACACACACACACACACACACACACACACACACAGAGAGAGAGAGACAGAGAGAGAGAGACACACACACACATTCTTCCCTCCTCTAAATCTTTAAAAACAAACAACACACACACACACACACACACATACACATTCTTCCCTCCTCTAAATCTTTAAAAACAAACAACACACACACACACACACACACACACACACACACACACACACACACACACACACACACACACACACATTCTTCCCTCCTCTAAATCTTTAAAAACAAACACACACACAGACACACAAACACACACACATTCTTCCCTCCTCTAAATCTTTAAAAGCAAACAACACACACACACACACACACACACACACACATTCTTCCCTCCTCTAAATCTTTAAAAACAAACAATACACACACAGACACACACACACACACACACACACATTCTTCCCTCCTCTAAATCTTTAAAAACAAAACAATACACATCCACATGTACACGCGCGCGCAAATCCCACACACACACACACACACACACACACACACACACACACACACACACACACACACACACACACACACTGTTAGCATCTCACAAAAGCGGTTTCTTGACCGAACGATCTGCTTTTTCCCAACGCTTTTTACTCCATCACAGCATCTTTCTGCTTCGTGACACATATCCTTCCACGTACCTGTCCCATATTTCTTTTTAAGCTGCAGCAGTAAAAGCCAAAGATGTAAAGAACCCTACTGTTATTGTGATTTTGTTTAAAGCCCAGCCAACAGCGTAGAGCCATATCAGGGCTATAACTGTTTCAAAACATATACAATACAAAAACAAAAACAAAAAAGAAAAACAAAGAAACAGAAAAATTAAGTACAAATATCAATGTAGTCGCGCACATATTGACATAATCCAGGGAGATGCCTCTGGCGCTGACCACTCCGTCCAATTTATCGGACAGGGGATTTAAAAAAAACATACCTGAATACAAATTTAAACAGAACTATGGACACTAGAGCATATATGAAAATGGACATAAATTACCTTAAAATTGAGTTCTAAGAAATACATGCAAAGAAATATTTGCAACCGTAAAACCATAGGAAGAAACCTTTAAAAAAATGAAACAAATAAATAAAAGGACTTTCTTTTTAAATTTGCGATCATGTTGACAACACAATACATCAAAATATTTATAGGTACACACGTTATCAGATGTACATTTGAATAATCTTTGTTCGTTCTTGAGATAGTGAGATTGTTTCTATGTGCAAAGTATAACTGCTGTTTGATATAAAATATATTATTGTTGAAAAGAAAATGAGCATGTTTAAAAATAAACAAGCAAAAACGAAGCGTTACACCAAACTGAAACTAGTGGTGAAAGGTTTAGAAAAACAAAGGCTACACACAAAATACATTACCACCCCTCTTCTCAAACTCGTAAGATTACAAGTTAGTCAAGCCACTCTATAATCTCCCATTTTTATGAAAATAAAATCATAAAAGTGAAAGAAATATGTCTTTTTAACTCAAGCATTTCTCGTTGCAAATCTCCATGTACGTGAGAAACTAAAACCGATCTAGAAATGCATTTTTTATTTTTCGTGTTCCGTGTTACATAGAGGTACAAAGTAGAGAGAAGGGGGGGGGGGGGGGGAGGGGGAGGAGGGAGAGAGAGAGACGAAGCTAAGAGCAGACGACGTCAGACAGAAGAATATTAAGGAATATATTTTCATCATGTCCACACTGTTTAGCCATCCCACTGACTCTAAGAATCACATTTAACCGAATGTAATGATAAACTGTTTCGATTAACGCTGTGTTGAAAGATAAATTGCCTTGAAAAGATACCTGAAACATTGCTGAACTCAAATGCGCTGATCGTCATGTAGGTACTTCGCAAAAAAGCAGATGGGGCTTTGTTGTCCATCACTTAGTGGAAGTTCCGTCAATTCCACCGTCATTACTGACCTCTCAGTGGTTATGTCCGAAATCAAATCTGACCTTTCGTTTTACATGAAGGAACAATAGCCGCGGCCAGAAGACGATAAAGAAAACATAAAAAGAGACGACTGCTTAAAAAAATAAAACAAACAAACAAAAAAGGTACAAGTAGATTGAAAAGAAAACAAAAGGAAAAACGTCGAGGAGGGGGGGAGGGGGAGAGATGAAGCAGCAAAAACAAAAGAAAAGAAAAACGTGGAGGGGGGGGGGGGGTACGACGCAAACGAGGGCAGTAAGCACCTACTTGACAAATCAGCGAGGGGAAAAAAATACCGCCACGAAAATGTATGAATGAAACGAGCATTTCAAAGTTCTAGTTCTTTTACCCACCCCCACCCAATCGCTCTCCCTCACTCCATTCCCCCTCTTCCCTCTCCCCCATCTCTCTCTTTCAACCCCTCCTTCCCAGTTTCCCTTCAACACTTCTCTTCGCGCTGTGCAGTTTTCCTCCGTAACCTCCACTACCCTACCCCTCCCAATCCCTTCCCCTTCACTACCTAGTTCCGCCTCTACTGTCTACCACTGCACCACACATCATTTCGGCAGCCACACCACCATCACCCACCCATATATGCTCCCTGCATATATCACCTACTGAAGCAACAACTTCTCTCACTCGTGGCCCCCATGCCCACTTCAGCCCCCACCTCTCCTCTCTCTCTCTCTCTCAGTCAGAGCTATTGGCTGGCTGGCTGGTTGCCGCCTCACTCTTCTCATTCATGTTCATGCAATCTCTCGTATCATTCGGGCTATCTCCTCTCCCCCCCCCCCCCCCCCCTCCACGCCATCTCTCTCTCTCTGTCTCTCTCTCTCATACACTCAGCCAACATTTCTTTCTCATTTATATACGTGATTTCTTCTTCTTCTTCTCTCTCTCACTCTCTCTTTCTCTCACACACACACACATACTCAGCCAACATTTCTTTCTCATTTACATACGTGATTTCTTCTCTCTCTCTCTCTCTCTCTCTCTCTCTCTCTCTCTCTCTCTCTCTCTCTCTCTCTCTCTATACTCATCCAACATTTCTTTCTCATTTATATACGTGATTTCCTTCTCTCTCTCTCTCTCTCTCTCTCTCTCTCTCTCTCTCTCTCTCTCTCTCTCCTCTCTCATACTCGATCAAACAATATTTCTCATTTATATACGTGATTTCTTACCCCCCCCCCTCTCTCTCTCTCTTTCTAACACACACGCTACTCTCATCCTCTTTTGATTCGTCATAGTCTTCTTTCAGCTTTCCTCCCACCCCCATCCCCACCTACCCCCCATTTTCAGCTTGCTTTCTTTTTCCCCCTTCTCCGCTGGCTTCTCTGATTCGTGTCTCTCAAAGGAACTGGCTGTTTCCTTCCGACCCCCCTTTCCCTGTCTTCCCTTTCCCTCCTGCCTCCCATTTCACCGAATGTGGTGCAACCTTTCTCTTTCCCCACCCCCACCCTCATCCCCACTCCAAAGACCAAATGCTCTGTGTTGCAACAGCTTTGTACCATCCGGAGTTCTGGCCGTTTTCTGATAAAACAGCGATATACCTCTTATTCTCTCACCAACGGCACACATACTAAAAATGCATGTCCTCCCTCCCCTTTCTCACTCTCATATACTGTATAGTTGTTGAACATTCAATTAAGTATAAAGACTTAACATACACTTCCGTAAAATTCAATGTTATTGTGGGTTTGTGTTTTTTTTTTTTTTCATGTTTCCATTCTTCTAAAATACTGATGCTACTGAAAAATGATTTATGTGTGGTGTAGATCCTATCTGGGCGAGGACTGGAAGCAAAATGAAGCGGATTTTTTTTTCTTTTATATTTCATATTCACTGCTCTCCCTCTCCTCTCTCTCTCTCTCTCTCTCTCTCTTTCTCTCTCTCTCTTTCTTCTCTCTCTCTCTCCTCTCTCTCCTCTGACTCTCTCTCTCTCTGAGTCCCTCACTACTATAACGATTTTCTTTTCCTGCTACATACATATATATGCATGCTTGCACGCATTCAAACACACATACACACACAAAGAATTATTACGTATTATGTGCATGCTATTTGAAATAGTAACTGCTGCATACACATGCACGCACGCACGCACGCACGCACGCACACACACACACACGTATTTTGCTATTATTATCATTTGCAAAGCACTTCACATGCTGTAACAACGAAATCAGTGTCTGTGAACGTGGAAGACAAGAAACACCATGCCATAATTCATATATCTCTCCTCATTCTGAAAAAAACTTTTATAACCCGTATGAATAGAACGTGGTTTTGAAGAAAAGTAGATCTAATCTCTCCCTTGAAACGGTCTGAAGAACAATGTGGTGTGTGTGTGTGTGTATGTGTGTGTGTGTCTGTGTGCTCGCGCGCGCGTTACCTCTCCCCACCTACAACCCTCTCTCTCAGTATAGCTCTCCTCTGTTCACATGCTGGTAATGCAAGTTTTGTGCACGTCAGCTCCCCCCCCCCCCCCCCCCATTGAGGGAGTAAATAAGCTGTACCACTATGCAAGCATGCCAGTTAGCTTATCGAAAACAGACAGGCCCTCTATCTCACACACACACACACACACACACACACACACACACACACACACACACACACACACACACACAGAGTTTAACGTATACACTTAACCACACATAATTATACACTAAACAACAAGCACAAGAACATAAACGCACTGAAGCACACACAAAAAATAACACACAAAACCACACACAATTCATGCACACCCTCGTCTCTCTCTCTTTGCCCCTCTCTCCACACACATGCGCGTACACTCACAAAAGTCGAATGTGTTGTGTGTGTGTGTGATTGGGTGGGGGAGAGGGCGGGGGGACACTTTTATTTGCCAGTTAGCAGCCGGCCCCGTTACAAACGAAGCATTGTGCAGACTCAAGCACTTCGCACCGAAGCACGAAAGTGTACCCCTAACAATCACGTATTTCAAATCAGATCGAGACTCTGTGTGTGTGTGTGTGTGTGTGTGTGTGTGAGTGGGTGAAAAGAGAGAGAGAGAGAGAGAGAGATGGTGTGATGTGTGTGTTATGCCATAGTGTGGTGGTGATGTGTGTGTGCGCGCATAAATATTTTTTAACTCTGCGTGTGTGTGAGTGTTGTGTGTGTGTGTGTGTGTGTGTGTGTGTGTGTGAGCGTGTGTGTATACGCGAGCGCGTGTGCGTGTGTGCATGCGTGTGCGTGTATTCATGCATACATACGAGCGATATGAAGTGACAGAAATGACTGTAAGAGTGCGCACACGTCTAAAACCATACGCGGACACAAACAAGTGTGTGTGTGTGTGTGCGCGCGTGCTTGCGCGTTTGTGCGTGCGTGGGTGCGTGATGTGTATGCCTGTGAGCGTGCACACATTCGTGCGTACTAGCGGTAATGTCAGCAGATAATGTCAAACTGCTCCCCTGAACCGAAAGATAACTCAAAATCCCAAAGCAAAGATCCCCCCCCCCCCTCCCCTCTCCCAAACTCCCACACAAACGTCTCCGTCCACCGACCGTCTGAGAGAGGGGGGAGGCAGACTGCGAGACAAATGAGGAGGGCGGTAGGTGGGCAGGGAACACACACGCGCGCGCGCGCACACATACACACATACGCATTTCTCTCTCTCTCTCTCTCTCTCTCTCTCTCACACACACACACACACACACACACACACACACACACACACACACACACAACACACCCCGTTGCACACAGATGTACAAACACACAAACTGAACAACGGAAAAGTGAGCATACCTACCCATGTATGTACACATACGGATGCTCACACACACACATACTCACTTCCTTATGTGCCTTTTGGAGCGGCATCAATCATGTGTGCTCTATTATAACAATTTATATCTATCCAATACAATGAATGAATTGGAAAAAAAAAGGATCGATCTTTCAGATATATACAGTCTATTACTACTATCAAGCAAGGTTGGGTTACCTATCTTTACCGAATAATCCATACATCCTGTGATTTCCAAGAAAATACCGACTCTGTCTCTCTGTCTCTTGCTCTCTGTTCTCCCCCCGCCCGCACCTTTCTCTCCTCCCTCCGTCTCTGTCCACGCATATGGAAGAAGGATAATCTCTAAGCTCGCTTTCTTGTTTGCACATCTGGTGTAAAAACTCGCTTTCACTCTGTCCCGCACCTCCACCTCCACCTCCCCCTTCTATTTTCTTGCCAGCGTCTTTTCATCTCTCCCAAATGACAGAAAACGTCGATGCCCTGATTTACTTTTGTGTCTCGTACATATTACTGACTGATCATCACTCGATTAAAGTCTTCTCTATTTTCAGTTCTAGGCATATAATGTACATGTAGATGAAGACAGGCAATTTTAAGAGAGAGAGAGAGAGAGAGAGAGAGAGAGAAGGTTTTGAGCCAAAAACTTGTACCGTGTCCTCTCTCTCCCCCCCTCTCTCTCTCTCACACACACGCTGCGCGCGCGCACAGTGTTCCTCCCCCCACCCCACCCATCCATCCCACAGTGACAGAATGAAACCCATCTGACAGCTGTGGCGGACACCCAAATGCGAATTAATCATCCGAAGCTCCGCTCAGGTGTCAGAAGCAGGTTGGGAAGGATGTAGGGGCAATGGTGGAAGTTTGAGGGGGGGGGGGGGGAGGGGTAGGGGACTGAAAATTGGGGTCTCGAAAATTGTTCTCAAAGGTTGGTTCTCTGTCTCCGTGTCAGTCCCGATCTCTCCTCTCTCTCTCTCTCTCTCTCTCTCCTCTCTCTCTCTCTCTCTCTCTCTCTCCTCTCTCTCTCTCTCTCCCGGGCGCAGTAGTCAAGTGTGTGTAAATCAGAAGGTCCCGAGTTCGATCCGCCTAGAGACCTCAGTGAGTAAGAGACCTCTCAATGAGTAATGATTGGACATTTTTCCTAAGTCCCAGGTCAACTAGTGTGCAGCAGACCTGCCAGTGCCTAACCCCATATGTGTACACGCACGAAGGATATCAAGTATGCAGGTTAAAGAGCCTATAAGTCATGTCCGTAGCTGGCTTATGAAAACATATAGGCCTAACACCCAACATACAAGCAAAGGCAAGTTTTAGCTAATAGTAACAGCCGCCGTTGGAAAATAATGTATCCTCCTCTCTCTCTCTCTCTCTCTCTCTCTCTCCTCTCTCCTCCCTCCCTTCCCCATCTCTCCATGTCATAGTCTGTCTACAATGAATACATGTGTACGCAAGTACACGTCTGTGTCGTGACTGTAAAGTAACGGAGAAAGACTGGATCTCTTTCACCTTCCTTTATTATGTTTACAGCGCGCTGTGTGTGTGTGTGTGTGTGTGTGTGTGTGTGTGTGTGTGTGTGTGTGGTGCGTGCGTGCGTGCGTGCGTGCGTGTGTGTGTGCGTGCGTGTGTGTGTGTGTGTGTGTGTGTGTGTTCTTGTTCTCTCTCATACTGTTCTGTCTTGCCTCTCCACTGTCATGTTCCTCCCCCCCCCCCCTCCCCTGTTTTTTTCGTTGTTTTTTTAAATGTCCTCTCCCTCTATCTTTTTTCGAGTATCCGGAGCAGTCACTTACAAATAGATAAACAGAGATACAATCGAGCTCGCAGGCACACATACACGCACCGAATCACTATCCATTTTTTCCCTCCGCCTCTTTATTTCCCTGCCCCCTCCCTGAACCCGCAAAATATAATTTTTGAAAGTAAAGTTCAAATGCCCAACAGCAACACTGAAACTCCACCGCAGCTTCACAATTAGAGTAACATATTTCGTTGTCCATTCTCATCATTTATGATAAATGAATACTGAACTGACTTCACCACTGTTTCTTCCGACTGACTGAGTTCAGAGGTTCTTCAAGACAGTTCATGAAACTCGGACAATTCCACAAGCGCTCCACCCAACCTGCCATCTCTTTATCTGGCATACCCTTTGAGCCTGAGCAAATCTCTGTCCACAGGATCGGGGTTTGAACTGAACGTTGGTGGGGATGTGGAGGGAGGGACACGGATCTATAAAATACTAAGCTGACATCAAAATGGTCAAACAATTAACGGAGAACAAGCAAGTTTTAGTGTTCCAGGCTGGGACTGAACTCCAGACATCAGAGCTCTTATTACACGAATTAGCCAGCCCGCTAAAACTGACAGTTTCACACTCCAACGTCCATCTCAACTAATAAAACCAAGGAGGTACCCTCCTCCACCCTTCACCCTTCGCTGTACAAATGCGTTTCATCCCCTCTAAATCCAGTTCTACCGCCAACACCCCAACCAACACGTACACCCTAACACACCACCACCAAATCAACCAAGCTCCCTTCTCACAGCTGATAAGCCTTCAACCTGTCTAGCTTACTTTGCAGATACAAGCCAGTTTTATCGTTCCGATACGATTTCTTTTTAAACATATACTTTGTAGCACTCGTTAAGATTCTAACCAACATGTCTTACAATAATTTACGTGTGTGTGTGTGTGTGTGTGTGTGTGTGTGTGTGTGTGTGTGTGTGTGTCTTTTTCTCTGAGAACAGTCTTTAAATATGTTGAACACTATTTTATGATCCCAACCAATGCGTCTTACGATAAATTTAAATCCTTAAGTAAAAAAAATGGGGGGGGGGGGGGGGTTGTTATAAGTTCTCTCTCTCTTGATCCGTCTTGATCCCATCGGTAAAACCACAAGCACGGTGTCTCACGTTAAGGAAAAAAACAAAACAAAACAAAAAGAGTAAACGATTATATTTACCCCATGTCTTCATCCCCACCCATGCCTTTACCACCACCACCATCAAAAACAAAACAAACAAAAAAAAAGAAAGAAAAGAAATAGAAAGAACGAAAAGAAAAACAGAAAGAAAGAAAGAAATCAAGAAGTACATATCTACACAATAGTATATTGTGTACTATTTCTATCATCCCGTCCGTGCACCGCCCCAAACCTACCTCTCAACCCAATCAAGCGCAAAATGAATACTACTATCTGTTCTCTGTACCTGTAAGCACCACCATCTCCGTTTTCTTCTCCAACCACTATGTCCCCTTTATTCTCCACCTCTCCCCCACCTGAGCACACGAGAGCTGCAGCTTCTCCCTCACACTTGCTTGCGCGCGCGCGCACTCAGACACACACACACACACGAACGCACGCACTGAAGCACAGGCACGCGCGCACAGACACACGGACATTACACACATACACACACACATACACACACACACACACACACACTTTCCACTCCGGTCTCCTCCCACCATCCATCCGTCCTGTGGTGAGGGGGCTAAATATCACAAAAACACAGGTAGTTTGGGGGAGGACGCAGGAAGGAGGGGAAAAAAGTGGCAGGCTTGCTGAGATTACCGACACACATGCGGACGACGTACGTGATCGAAAACAGGACTGGGGGTGGCAGAGGGTGAGAGGAGAGCAAGCGAGACTTAATGGGGAGGGAGTGGTGTGATCGAGCTGAGGGGTGGATGGAGGGGGGTGAGACGTAGGTCGTTGGAAGGATTTGGGGATACTTTTGCTATACAGTGTTGGGGTGGAGGAAGCGTGCGTGCGTATGTGTTCAAACAATAACGAAAGAAAAAATAAATATAAACAAACAGAAAAAAACTTCTGCCCGCTTTCTAACTCTACCTTCTCTCGTTCTTGCCCTGAATTTTGAACACATCGACACAGCATAACTGTTCCCAGCATCTCTTCAGTTTTAATGTATGCATTTTGTTGTTGTTGATGTTGTTTTTCTGTCTACTTTGAATTTACTTTTAATTCTTTTTGCTGTATCCTATTTTCTGTTGTCTTCACACAGCAACGTCAGATTATATAATGAAATTGCTGACGTGCTTATATATACACGCATATATAAATGCTACATATAGATGTTCGAAAAGAAATGTTTCATTTTATTTCAAAAATCTTACGAGTACCAGCATCTCCCCATTCCGCTCTCTTCCTCACTTTCCGTCCCCCATGCTCTGTTGTGAGCGTGTGTGTGTGTGTATGTGTGAGCGAGCGAGCGAGCGCGCACGAAGGCATGCATGTGAGATTTTGTGACTAAACAAGGCGGTCAAAGCGTTAAAAAAAAATCTCCCCCCCCCCCCCCTATTTTTTTCCGGACAAAAACTATTACAGAAAATCTAGATTTTGTTCTCAAAGTGAATATGATCTTGAAGAAGCTGTCTTCAGTACAAAGAAACCTTGACGTGTATCGAAGTCAATGAGACTTTCAACACAGTGAACAGGATTTTTTTTAAACATTGTCAAAAACTCCTGGGGGAGTGTGTTCACGCACTTACACAAAAAGTGCTATTTCATGTACTTTTTGTCCGTGTGACTTTGACCTTAACATCTTGTCCTTTGAACTGATGCTTTCCCGATTCCTCCCAAGTCTTCTACACCTTCGACCCAAATTTCTTTAAGGTTCACCCAGGGCCAGGTGGGGAAATCTTGCAGACTCATTTTAGTAACACACACACACACACACACACACACACACACACACACACACACACACACACACACACACACACCACCGCAAGCACGCTTACTGTCGAAAGCTTGCAACACACCAGCTTCATAGAGATAACTGCAACATGCCCTGCCAATTTTTATCGAAAAAAAAAAAAGCGGTTCCCAGCACAAAGTAACTAGATACTCATACCACTAAGATGTGCTCTCCTCTCTCTCTCTCTCTCTCTCTCTCTCTCTCTCTCTCTCTCCTCTCTCTCTCTCTCTTTCCAAACCCCCGCCCCCGCATGTATGTATTTATGTGCGCACGTATGTAAATGTATGTATATACGTACGTACTACGCATATATGTATGTACGCATGCATGCATATATGCATGTCGTTATGTGTGCATGTATGTACCCGTGTGCATGTATATACACTGTGTATGGATGATGGCCTTCAAAATTAAAAACACTCGATCCCTCTCCCTTTCATATATGTATGTATGATTGTATCTATGTACAAATATCCATATGCAAGAACGTATGAGCGAATGCATACATGTGCACGTGTGTCACACTGTGTATGGGTCGATGGTCTTCACAACTCTCTCTCTCTCTTCTCTCTCTCTCTCTCTCTCTCTCTCTCTCTCTCTCTCTCTCTCTCTCTCTCTCCTTGTTTGTCTCTGCGTTCTGCGTAGGTGTTCTTTTCTCGTCTTCGTTCTGTGTGTGTGTGTGTGTGTGTTGTGTGTGTGTGTGTGTGTGTGCGCGCGCGCGCGCGCCGCGTGCGTGTCTGCTCTGAGAAAGAGAGAAAGAGAGAGGTTCCTAGCTAAAAGTCATTTTCCAAACTTGCCATTGTTTGCACGCTGGGTAAACGTTTCCATGTTTCCATAATCCAGCACCTGACATGACTTAACAGAATCTTTATCGTACATGTTTCATATCCTGCAAGCGTTTGCACAGAAAAGGTGGTAAAAACCTCATCACGTGGAGGTGTCTGAACGGATCGAAACTCAGACCTTCCGATTCAAGCCCACTTGACGACCACGCGTCCGAGAGAGGAGGAGAGAGAGCGAGCAAAAGACAGAGGGATACAAGAGAGAGAGAGAGAGGCACACAGAGAGAGAGGAAGGGAGGGGGGGAGACAGAGGGAAACAGACAGAGGGAGTGAGAAAGAGACAGTGACATAGATAGATAGATAGGGAGACAGACAGACAGACAGACAGACAGGCACACACACAAACAGAGAGAGAGACTCAATTTCCGGCGCTAAAGATTCCTGCTTTTTCTAAGGAACACTACAAAACATCAGTCCTAGTTTGAGACCTTGTTGTGCAAGATTATACCATGACTTTTCTGTACCAGGCACTATTTCTGTCTCCAGAGGTTTAGTGTCGACACTCGTGAAAATATTCACCTTTTGTTATAGGAGAACATTGACAGGATGTGGCCTACAACAACGATTTTTTTTTAATAATAACAATATTTTCAAGATCAGACTATGGCAGTGTCACTTGTTTTGTTGTCGTTGTTGTTGTTGATGATGATGATGATGTTGTTGTTGTCTTGTCCCGTTTAGTATGCCACCTTGATAAGCACAGAAGCTGGAACGAATTTTACAATGCCATGATGATGGAAACAATGAAGATGATAATCAGGATGCTAAGGAATTCCAGACCAAGCATGACAAAGCTATACTCTGCGCTTGCTTTTACAAGATATTCTGGGGTCAACCAGGCCCGAGAGATTCAGACAACTGCAGTGTTGGTCAGGAAATATGAGCAAACTCCATTAATGCATCCGTGAAGTGGATAGAACTCGACTATGTTGTCCAAGTCTTTGCAATGAGCCCCCAGTACACACAGTCTGGATAGGAGCCATCCGGGGCCAAAACACCCCACAATGATTTTGACAGAACTGATAGGGATTCGAACCCACGACCTTCCACTCGGTAATCCGTTGTGATGACCACCGCGCCACGACGACTAGAGTAGTAATAGCAATGATACTGATAGTGCCAATAATGATAATAATGACAGTGGTGATGTACTCTATTCTTGGGAGGTCAATGAAATGCCTGTTGATCACAATAGTAATATTATTAATAATAATTACATTTTTCTCCGGAGCGTGAGCTACAATCCCACGTGCAGTCTTCATATACGGAGTGGGCTTTATTCTCTGTCTTCAGGGGAAAGGGATGATGATGATGATGATGATGATGATGATGATGATGATGACGACGACGACAGCGGTGGTTTGGTAGTAGTAGTGATGATGATGGCGTATTGTACTTCTCCTTTAGATTATAAAGAGGGGAAAGCGGAAGTAGGGCGGGAGTAATCCCCCGTAAATAAAATTGTATCCACACAAGGAAAAAAACAAAGTGTACGCAAGATATCATACAATGAAAAACCCATCAATAAACCGAAAACGTCTTTTGAAAGATGATGAGCAGAGGATGGGGTACCTTCTGTTTTTTTCTTTTTTTCTTTTTTCAAATCTTGTTTTGTTGAATGGAGATAGGGATTGGTACAGGCTGTGGTCTGCTCTGATTTTTTAAACACAAAACATGAGTAAGTAAATAAATAAATACATAAATAAATTGACGTACAAGTCATTACTTTCGGAAAAAAAATCGTCATCAATTGGAAGGAAAACAGAAAAAAAAGAAAAAAAAAGGAAGAAAGATAAGAAAAGAAAAAAAAGAAGAAGAAAAAACGATGCGGCCAACCGGGGTTAACTTCAGTTAAAAATCTATTTCACGCGCGAGTGCTCTTCCTTGACAGGAACGATAACGATATACGTCGCTCGCTTTTGAACTTGATGGAATGCCAGTTTTTCTGCCTTTCATCGTGGCCCTAGGCTTGGCCAAAATTCTTTCTCTAAAGGGAAAAATTGCATCGCCAGTAATAACGGTTTTCTTTTTGTTGCTGCATCGGAGAAAATGTTACCTTCTGCCTCTTTGGCAAACAGTTTAACATACCTAAACTATCAAAAGGAGGCCAAACCAAGCAAACGACTAAAACATACTCACACATACACACCTCTTTGATAAACATGTAAAGACTTACCCTGTATTACCTACAGGAGGCCGAGAACGAGCAATAGAACAAAATTCACACACACACACACACACACACACACACACACACACACACACACACACACACACACACACACACACACGCACGCACGCACGCGCACACACACCACACACACACACACACACACACCCCTCTTTGAAAAACCGTTTTACTCATCTACCTGAAACGACCAGAGAGAGTGAAAGAGAGAGGAGGAGGAGAAGAAGAAGAAATGTAAAACAATCTTTAGTAGTACTAGTATTATTATCATCTTCTTATTTTTCTTCTTCTTTAAAGAACATATTATATCATCATCATAATGAAAAGGGAGACTGAATATCCTCCTCAATCGTCGTCCCTCGCGACTCCCACCTTCATCAGTACCATCACAACCACCGCCACCCCAACCCCCCAAAAACGCCTCTTTTCTGAATAATTGTTCGTCAGCCGTGTTGTCATTAGTATGACTGTACATTCCAAACCTCACTGTCATTATTTAAACTAAATTGTAAAATACTGCTGGTATATCCCTTCATATGGGGCCATGGCTTCTACAAATAAAAGTGATACCTTGACATACCCCCTTCATATGGGGCCATGGCCTATACACATAAAGTGGTAACTCCACAAACCCCCTTCATAAGGGGCCATGGTCTATACACATAAAGTGATAACTCCACAAACCCCCTTCACAAGGGGCCATGGCCTATACAAATACAATGATACCTTGACATACCCCCTTCATAAAGGGCCATGGCCTGTACAAAATAAAATACCCTGACATACCCCTTTCATAAGGGGCCATGGCCTATACAAATAAAATATCTTGACGAACCCCCTTCATAAGGGCACTGGCCTATACAAATAAAGTGATACCTTGACATACCCCCTTCATAAAGGGCCATGGCCTGTACAAAATAAAATACCCTGACATACCCCTTTCATAAGGGGCCATGGCCTATACAAATAAAATACCTTGACGAACCCCCTTCATAAAGGGCCATGGCCTATACAAATAAAGTGATACCTTGACATACCCCCTTCATAAAGGGCCATGGCCTGTACAAAATAAAATACCTGACATACCCCTTTCATAAGGGGCCATGGCCTATACAAATAAAATATCTTGACGAACCCCCTTCATAAGGGGCACTGGCCTATACAAATAAAGTGATACCTTGACATACCCCCTTCATAAGGGGCCATGGCCTGTACAAGATAAAATACCTTGACATACCCTTTCATAAGGGCCATGGCCTATACAAATAAAATACCTTGACGAACCCCCTTCATAAGGGCCATGGCCTATACAAATAAAGTGATACCTTGACATACCCCTTTCATAAGGGGCCATGGCCTATACAAATCAAATGATACACCTTGACAAACCCCTTCATAAAGGGCCATGGCCTATACAAATCAAATGATACACCTTGACAAACCCCTTCATAAGGGGCCATGGCCTATACAAATCAAATGATACACCTTGACAAACCCCTTCATAAAGGGCCATGGCCTATACAAATCAAATGATACACCTTGACAAACCCCTTCATAAGGGGCCATGGCCTATACAAATCAAATGATACACCTTGACAAACCCCTTCATAAAGGGCCACGGCCTATACAAATCAAATGATACACCTTGACAAACCCCTTCATAAAGGGCCATGGCCTATACAAATCAAATGATACACCTTGACAAACCCCCTTCATAAAGGGCCATGGCCTATACAAATCAAATGATACACCTTGACAAAACCCCTTCATAAAGGGCCATGGCCTATACAAATCAAATGATACACCTTGACAAACCCCCTTCATAAAGGGCCATGGCCTATACAAATAAACCGATACCTTCACAGCTCCTGGTGGTTGATTCATCTTTCCCTTCCCTCACTTCCCTGGGATGGTTATTCCTGTTGGCCATATCAGCTGAGGTGGGTACTGACGCAAAACTGAACCAAATCAATCGGATAAACTAGTCTGAATTTCTCTCTCTCCTCTCTCTCTCTCTCTCTCTCTCACACACTACACACACACACACACACAATATTGGCATGACCGTGAACACACACACACACACACACATACACCACACACACACACACACACACACACACACACACACACACACACACACACACACACAACACACACACACACACACACACACACACACACACACACATACACACACAAAATATTGGCATGACCGTGAATACACTTCTCTCCGTACTTTTTGAACTTGAAAGAGTACTTTACTTCGAATGATAAGAGAGGTGACTCGCTATAATTGTAAAGTAATAACTGATATCTTAGTTCACATAATACGTGTGTGTGTGTGTGTGTGTGTGTGTGTGTGTGTGTGTGTGTGTGTGTGTGTAGCGCCCCGTGTTTTCGCCAATGAGTGTATGCAACATCGTTTGGCCCACACGGTGCTGGCGATATGTTGCTGCACAGTCTGCATACTCCCGTCGTCTGTGTCCGTAGGCCACTGAACACCGATATGATTTACAGATTCTTTAATCATGTGTATATCTGATGTTCTCCGATCGTATACACACGAAAAAAAAAAAAAAAAAAAAAAGGGGGGGGGGGGGGGTTAAGGCACTACAGGTCTGTCAGTACACAGTGTTAACCTGAGGGATCAGAAGAATCTGCACCCCTTTACCTACCTGGGAGAGGCTGTATCGAACACAGACCTGATTTTAAGTCAGACGTCTTAGTCACCTATCGTGCGCTTCTTAATACTGTTTGAGCTTACTTTTGGCGATTTGGAAGCAGAATGGGAGTTTACTTTATTGGATGAGGAAGTAAGGAGTACTACTACCACTACTACTGCAACTACCACTACTACTACTGCTGCTACTTCTACCACTACTACTATTACTACCACCACTACTACTACTACCACTACTAATACTACTACTTTCACTACTACTATTACTACTACTACACAGTAATAACGTAAATGATGTTATTACTACTATAACAACTACTACTACCACTACTAGTACTATTACTGCACAGTAATGACGTTAATGATGTTACTACTACTATAACTACTATTACTACTACTACTAAATCGTTCATATAGCGCATTCCTTTAACAGAGTATTTGAGCTCTGTGCACTTCACAGGCGTTATTCTATATATAGTTACAATATGCTGCAATAACAATAAAAAATAATCTGATACATGTTATACAGAGCAAATCACCAGACATAAGTAAACGCATACATACCCAACACACACACACACACACACACACACACACACACACACACACACACACACACACACACACACACACACACACACACCACCACCACCACCACCACCACCACCACCACCACTCCTTCCTCACTTTGCCCTATTCGCAATAACACAAATAATGATGATGACGACAACAACAACAACAATAATAGTAATGATAACAATAATAATAACAATGATAATAATCTGGGCCACAGCCACTTGGAACACACTCAGCACACGCTTGCTATCTTTCTGACAATGTTTCAGGGTGGTTCGTTTCGGTGCCAAGTGTTCGCAAAGATGTTATCGGTGACCCCAGAGTGATCTCCCTTCTTACTCTTTTCTGTCCTTTTCGCACGGTAAAAATGGCACTTAGCGCGAAGATATGTCAGTTTCTACTGCGAAGTTAAGTGGATACAGGCAATTATGGTGAAGACGCCAGTTTCTTAATGCGAAGTAGATCAAAATTTCCCTCCTGCGCTCCCGCTCTTATACTGTGTGGTTCTGGTGAGATATGTACAGAGTAACAAGTTTTTTGTTTGGTTGTTGTTGGGTTTTGTTTTTTTTTTTGGGGGGGGGGGGAGAACAAAGAATCTCTCTCTCTCTCTCTCTCTCTCTCTCTCTCTCTCTCTCTCTCTCTCTCTCTCGCTCTCTCTCTCTCCCTTCCATTCTCTCTCCCCCTCCCTCCTTCAAATTTATGTTCATGTAAAGCACGAACATTACAAAAATGTATTACCGTGGCTATGTCAAACATAGAAAATGTTCACTGTGATTAACTCTCTCTCTATATATATATATATAATATATAAATAGCGGGCCTCTGTAGCTCAGTTGGTTTGAGCGTCGGATTCACATGCTAATGGTTGTGGGTTCGAATCCCGGGGTGCGCTACATTAAATCTGGCCTTCTCACTGTCCCATCTTAGCATCATTGTTGTTCTGGTGGTGTCAGTATAGGATTAGATAAGTCCCCCATTGCCCCCATTTTCCTGGGATGGTTATCCCCGTCGGCCATATCACCTGAGGTGGGTGCTGACGTAAAACTGAATCAAATCAATCAATCAATCTCTCTCTCTCTCTCTCTCTCTCTCTCTCTCTCTATATATATATATATATATATATATATATATATATATATATATATCTTGTCATTTCCTACATGTACGCAAACACCTTCACAAAGGGCACTGGGCTTTCATTAAAGTAAACCATCTGCTTCTCTCTCTCTCTCTCTCTCTCTGCTCTTTTTCTCTGTGTGTCTGTGTGTGCAGATGTATGTGTCTGTGTCTATGTAATTTCTCAGAGAAGTGATAAAGTCGACTTTCTCTCTCTTTCTCTCTCTCTCTCTCTGGTACGCGTGTGCAGGTACGTGTGTGTGTGTGTGTGTGTGTGTGTGTGTGGTGTGTGTGTGTGTGTGTGTGTGTGTGTGTGTGGTGTGTGTGTGTGTTTTCTCTTGGTGTGAGATATTCAAATTGACTAGACTTTTCGTATACACTGCCTACAAGGTATGAGCCAGAATTCAACTCTTGCTGTTGGTTTTCTTCATTCTTCCTTTCTTGAATCTTCTTTCTCTGTCCTTTTTGTCTGAGTGCACGTCTGTGTAAGTTCCCTTCCCCTCTCCCTCTCAAGTTTTAGCGCAGTGAAAGACGTAACTGCGTGTGTATGTCCGTGTCAATCTGTGTATGACACTGTGTGTCTGTGTCCGTCTTCCACCTGTCGTGTGTGTTTTGTCTGTGTGACACTGTGTGTTTTGCCCGCCCTGCAGCCCCCGACCCTAAAAGCATCAACGCAGTCAATTGTTTGCCGATTCGTCGCCCAGTCCTCTGCACACTCCAACGGCCTTGAAACACGTGGAAACAGGTGGATCGATCCTCTGCTTTTATTCATTTTATTTAAGACTGACCCTGACCTCTGTTCTACTCCCATCACCACCCCCTTCATCTACTCCAATCCCCGTTTCCTTTTCACAAACTTCTCCCTCTGCCCGTACTCCCCTTCCAAAAAAAAAGGTAATTCGCGCGCGCACACACACACACACACAGAGGCGTGCACGCACACAGACACACGCGCGCGCGCACACACACACACACACACACACACAGAGCCACTTCAATCTTGAATCCATTAAGCTTTCATCAAACCAAAACTTCAAACGTTTATCTTCTTGATCAACTTAATGTTTTGCTACTCCAACGTCTAATGCTTTTAATAAATTCGAAAGGGGGCAGACAGAGAAGAAAGAGAAAAGTAAAACTTTGGGGGGGGGGGGGGGGAGATAAAAAAAAGTGACAAACTCGGATCTGAAACTGCATTACTGGTCAATACGCTATAAACAACATGATTTGATTTATATGCCAAAATTTAACGCATTAATATGAGCATTATCTAAAGATGGACTGAACCAGGAACGGCCGAACGAAGTCACCATCTGCATAAACAGTCCCTAACACGTGTCACCTAATACCGCACGTGCTGCAACCACCTGACAAGAAGGCAGACAACCGTCCAACACAAACAAACCGTTTCGGTAACTGAACGCGCATCAGTTACATCTAGTTTTACATATTCCAAAAGAACCACACCTACTGCACTTCATATTGATTGACTGATGGCTTGTCTGATGGATGAGACATGACAACAATACGGAGAGAAAATAAATTATGACCTTGCAAGTTGTGGTAGTGGTGGTGGGGTGGGATGTCAGAAGAGAGAGGGGCAAGGAGGCAGCGAGAGAGAGGGCGGCAAGGTCTGACTGGGAGGGGTAATGGAATGACGGAGAGGGGAAAAAACGAGAGAGAAATTAGAAAACAGGAATGAAGTGCTCGAGAGAGAGAGAGAGACAGACAGACAGGCAGGCAGGCAGGCAGGCAGGCAGGAGCCCATGGTTGCGGTGAGGCATGTTGGATTATATGGGAGTTAGGAGTTTGGCGTATTGCATAAAAGCCCAGGGAAAGTGAGGATCTTGCTATGGAAAGCAAGGTAGGGGCGTTGCATGGTGACAACTTGGGGCGATGGAGGCAAAAATCTAGCTTGGCTTAGCGAGCCATTCTAAGATGCTCGCGTGGAAGAAAACGTGGATGCGGTTTCTGTTTGCTTTGGCTTTGAATACAGCACTGTTTTGCCCCTTCTTCTTCTTTTTTAACAATGACCTCATCAAGAAATGCACGGATGGGTTGCAACTGGTTTTCCGCTGGCAACCATCTTTGAAACATACCCCCAACGGGCAATTTCCTTTCGTCAGGGATGGGGCCAAAGGAATCTTAATAAAAAGAAAAAGAAAAAGAAAGAAAAGAAAAAACAAACAAACAAAAAGAACGAAAAAGTTGCACCAATAACGTGTTGCGGTTGCTTTATGCAAGCAAGCCATTCGGGTTTCCAGTGGCGAGATTTATCAGTTGGCCTGCCATGCATGCAACGCGTCTTAAATCGACCCTAGTCAGACTACCATGGGTGACTGTGGAAGAAAATATGTAAGAAATGATTTTCTTTGTATATTTCTGAGAGACAGACAGACAGACAGACGGACAGAAATACAGACACAGAAAAGAAAAGGTCAGTTCCATACGACAGGCAAACAAGTAGTCCTTGACAGTAATGGCGTCATCAAAATCGGTACTACCCTACGTAAACCAACGACAACGCGTAAACATAACAGACTATTCCCTAAGCCAGATCCAAT
Organism: Monoplex corrugatus; assembly: GCA_030674185.1. Lineage (NCBI taxonomy): Eukaryota > Metazoa > Mollusca > Gastropoda > Littorinimorpha > Ranellidae > Monoplex > Monoplex corrugatus. The sequence continues at coordinate 10,700,682 of JAPXFY010000034.1, forward strand.
CCCGGGGCTGTTTTGCGTAAGCCAAATATGCTGGGTCACAAAGGTTAGGGGGATTGGATCAGCCGTCCTGCAGCACAATCGTGAAGTTGTCATGTGATCATCATCAAGTGCCATGCCACATGACGTTGGCGATCATGGCCCTCCATAATTCTGTATCTATCCCTTGTTGCCGCGAGCACATCTTCCACCCTCTCTGTCCTCAGCCACTCTGCAAGTCTGTACAATATTTTTTTCCCCTGGGTCTACCTGGTGCTCTCTTTCCCTCCGGCTTTCCCGTTGTGACCAGGTACTGTAATTCCCCTTTCCTCATAAAATGGCCTATAAATGTTGCCTGTCTTTTCCTAATCTTCCTTATCAATGATTTTCTTGTGTCTGCCTCCATCAAAACTGTTTCGTTTGTTTTCTTTGCTGTCCATGGAACTCTCAACATTCTACTTAGAAACCACATCTCGGCTGCGTCAATCTTGTTCTGGCTTTGTTTGTTGACTGTCCACGCCTCACAACCGTATAACATTATCGGTTCTATATACCATTCAAGAACTCTCTTCCTGAATGTTAACTGATATGTGATGTCATGTGATGATGCTGTTATTTCTGCTTGTCCTCCCAGTTACTGCTGTCAGCAGGTAGAAGTGACGATGCTAGACGGCTGTACTCAACTGGCACTGATCTGTTTTACTCAACATGGCGAAGTGGTTAGCGCAGCGGACAACAGGTTGAGGAGTTCGTAGGTTTAAACCCCCCTAAGTTAAAAAAAAAATCATTGCGAGACTTTTCGGTCCTAACCGGCTCCTGCCCAAAGCTATGTGGCTTACTTTGGCTCGTTGGGAAGACTGTGACCAAACAGACGAGTCTCATGCTCTTTCTTTATGAATGCGTAAGTGAAGGTGTTACTCAAATTTCTCGACCAACACTGAGCCGGAGATGTCCGTCTCTCACAGACCTGGTTGACGACAAGATATATTATGAAAAAAAGTATGGAGAACAGTCCCGTCACACAGTCTCAATAGGAAATGGCACTGCACAGGATCATCCCCATACACATCATTACTGCATTGTCAAAACTGTTCCAAACTGTGTGGTCCTTCATGTCCTCAATGACCTCAGTTTCGATGGGTTTGGAATCGTGTTGGAGAACGGAAATGAAAGACATGGATGTAGTGACAAAGTGGCGGCGCAAAAGGTGTGGCATCAAAAAAAAAAAAAAAAAAAAAAAAAAAAAAAATCCGTTCCGCGAAACAGTGACTATGCGACAATTCTCAGATTTATATGGAACACAAAAACTGCCCTGGGGAGAATCTATCACGGGGTCACTTTTATTAAGGAAGCGTCATACCACAACACAGCGCTCCTATTCAGTTCTGAAAAGTCTTCAAATTTCTTCCAACGATAATGACTTCATTAGCTCAAAATGTACGGTGGCTAATGATGGTAAAAAAAAAACCAAACCAAACCAAAACACACACAAAAAAAACCTAATAATGCAAATAAAACGAAGAAAAACCACGGAAAAAAGTTTTGCACTACTTCACCTTAGGGCGTTATATATTTGTAAAAATGTATCAGCCAGTATGTCAGTATTATAAATACGTGCATAAAAGGCTGTGACTGAGAGAGAGAGAGAGAGAGAGAGAGAGAGAGAAAGAGAGAGAGAGAGAGAGAGAAGACACTTGTATATAATGCGTCTCAGAGCAATCAATCAACCACCCAGACACACCCGCAATCGATTCACTTACCTCCATCTCCCCCCCCCCTCTCCTTCTCTAACATAAATACAATACATACATGTATGCACACACACACACACACAGTCATTATTACATCACCACAGCCGCCACTATTATCACCATCATCATCATCATCATTACGACTACAAGTACAATCATCCCATCACCGCCATCTACATCACCACCACCGTCACCACCACCATTATTACCACCATCACTATCCACCTCATCATCATCCTTGGACGGGCGTGACAATCCAAGTTAGTCAGGGATGTCAGAATTCCAATCAGTAGGTCCGTGTTCGATCCTTCCTGGGTATGGTAGAAAAATTTCCCATCTCCCAGATCAAGATCGTGTGCAGATACAGCTACTAATGCCTGAACCCCTTTGGTAACTGTACGTATGCAGATCATTATATACACATGTTAATAAAGATCCTGCAAGCTCTGTAAGGGTTCGGTGGCTAATGGGAACACAAGCATAAGAACACCAAGCATGCATACTCAATGTTTCAACGGTTTTGTTCCCCCACCCAATCATTTCCTTGTTTCAAGACACTGCCAACGATGAGGGGGTTTGCCGCTGGATAGAGCGCATACATGTATTCGTGGAACAGTCCGATTGAGATGAATCCCTCGTGAACAAACAAACATTATTATCATCATCAAATACTCACCTTGGCTCTCTTTAACAGATCAGAGATAGCGATATCATTACCATCATCGTCATCGTTACCACCACCCCCACCAGCATCGCCATCATCTAACTCACCAAGATTTTCTCAGAGATGGAGGGCATGCATCATCATCATCATCATTATCATCATCACCACCACCACCACCTCTGCCGCCATCACCATCACCACCACATCATCGTCGTCGTTATCATTATCATCATCTAACCACCCAGGCTTTTCTCCGACAGGTGAGAATGGAGGAATCATAATCTCAACATCACCATTATCACGATCATCATCGTCGTCATCATCATGGACCATCTACTCACCAAGGCTCTCCTCCGAAAGGTCCGAGATGGAGGGCACCTTGTGCAAGGTGGGCACCCTGCGGTCCTCATGGTCATCGGGCGAAGGCAGCAAGAAGTTGCTGGGGTTCGAGTCTTTGCCCAAATCAGAGTCGAAGGAATCGCAGATGATCTGCACACATATGAAGAGGCAGAGCACATGAATCAGTTCAGTTCAAGTTGCTTCTAGTTCAGACGACCTATGGTGAGTAAAGTTTGTTTCCTTTGTTCACAAAGCATAATTTCAATTTACAGAGGAGGGAAAACTACAGTAAAACTATGATCGAGGAATGCTGCTGCTCTGTCTCCTTAACATTTTGACTCAGACACTCTACCAACTGCAAAAACTTACCCTCTGTCCATGAACTTCCTGCAGGAAGCTGGTGGATAGGATGAGGGAGTCAAAGCGTTAAATTTTTGCTTTGCTGGCATGGTTGGCAAAGCAGGATGTTGGTGGACAGGGTGCAGGAGCTAAAGGCTTAAAATACGATGATGCGGCCAGTATTGCCGGTTGCTTGTATGCTTAGTCTGATAAACTGGCCAGATGGGGGGGGGGGGGGGGGGGTGTCAGGAACGGACTGTTGATTGGTTAAGTAGATGAATGATTCTTTCGATCTCTGGATACAACGATAGTTGGAGTGTTCGTTGATTGGTTGGCTGGGTAGGAGCTTAGATGGGACATATGAATGGCTGGAAGGTTGGTAGCGTTGAATTATTTATGGCTGACTGTAGCTGGGGGAGGGAGGGCGTCAGTAAGTGGCAGGGTATTGGTTGAATTGTCAGTGGGCTGGCTAGCTGGTTGGACGGATCAATAGATTGATAGACCAGTGTTCACTTGTTCGATAGGTTAGCTGGCTGACTGGATTGGTGGTGGCTGGATGTTCGCTTTAGTTATTATCCAGCTATAGTCGTACGCCTGACCTCGTTCAGGACTGAAAAAGATAAAGCCTCGATGGAGAGGAGATGGGCACCATCCTCATAATGATGATCCCCGAAAAAAGTTGAGGTTACTTCTACCCACAGTGCCAGCGATCTCAGAATTATGTGACAGTCTTTGCCTTACTCTAATCCTTCCAATTGATGTCTGAATGTTTGTTGCTTTAGTTCCAGTCGGAAGATTTGTGAAGCAGTTCAGCGGGATTTCGTCTGGCATACCTTGCGGGGTTCTCTTCTCCCCCCCCCCCCCCCCACCCCATGAAGGGAGCAAGAACACGCATAGGTTTATTTTACTATAATTGTATAGACTGCCGGAAGATGAAGCTAGTTACAATAGTCTGCCGGAAGATGAAGCTAGTTACAATAGTGTACAATCGATGCTAAACATCAGGCATTGTTTGTTTTATTCATTGTCTATAATTATAGTCTTGTGAAGTGCGTTGTGACCTGTTATAAAAATCAAATATATTTAGAAGATACCGTCTTGTTCGCTAGCGCGCGCGGGTACAGAGAGAGAGAGAGAGAGAGAGAGAGAGAGAGAGAGCACCCTTTAACACCCAAAAAAACGAGCGAAACACGAAACGGATTTTTCTAAAAAATCAAGGGAATACACAATTCTAACCAATGCAAATTAACCAAAATACCCATGTTAAAATATTCTGCTTGAATTTTCTGGCCCATTAAACAATTCTGTTCCATTTCAAAGCAGCACAAGAAACAGGAAACCACCAATCAGCGGGGTGCACGAGACGACTTCACGCGCAATCATTCCACCGACGGCAAAGCAAAATGTCTCTGGCATGCTTTGCTTCAAACCTCGACATCTGGCTTGAGAGTCGGCCCAGAGAATTGAAAGGAAAAACAAATGTGCCAAAAAATTCGCTGCTCACGCCGCGCGCGTTTTTGCCTGCCCAACGACTTTTAATTAATTAGGGGAAAACATTAGTTGACGCGCGCAGCGCCGCAGTTGGCTATTTATGTGCGATTTTAAAACACAAATTAGCCAAGCCTTGTTGATATTCTCTCTTATCTGTTGGAGATTTTAGACACGTGCTGGGGGCTTAGTTTTAAATGTGTTGGATACTTCAAAAGATTTCTTGGATAGGTGGGGGGGGGGGGGGGGCTGTGACGTTCTTAATTTACTGGCAAATTTAGGCACTATTTTTGAAAAAGGGAGGGGGAGGGGGCTGATCTCAGTTTAATGGATATTCAGACACCTTTTTTCTGGGTGGGTAGGTAATGGGGGGGGGGGGGGGGGGTGTTCTCAATGCATTGGACATTTCAAACTTTTATTGGGGAACCTGATGTTTTCAGTTTATGTTTATAAGACTTTAGACACTTGTTTAGGGGTGGGAGTGGGGGGGTTTGACATTCTCAATTTATTAGACATTTCAGATATTTGTCAGGAACCTTGATATTCTTAGTGTATTGGAGATTTTAGACCCTTCTTTGGTTTTGGGGGAAGGGGGTGGGGAACGCTAATGTTCTGAGTTTTCCGGAGATGATTTCAGACCTTGTTTAGGTACCTTGATGTTCTCAATTTATGAGACACTGAACACTTGTTGGGAAGTTTGATCTTCTCAGTTTATAGGAAATTTTAGACACGGGAAGGACTTGGGGGAGGGGGGACACCTGATGTTCTCAGTATATTGGGAACTTGGGGTCCTGATGTTTTCAAGTTGGTGGTGCTTTTACACTTGCTGAAATTTTAAATTTGTTGCACATTTTAGACATTTCTGGGTCACTGTAATACTGAAAATCACAACTTCCCAATCTCCATTTCAAACGACGCACGCATTCACTTGCTTCAAGGCCGGCAAATACTCTCCATTTCATGACATTTAAAGCATATTTATTAGTCACTTTGATACTGAAAAGCCGAACTTTGCCTATTATAGACGACATACGCTCATGCTCTTGCTTAAAAATCTACGGGAGGAAATATTATGAAGCAAATGTCTACCGTAGAAGAAGAAAATCTTGCTGATCAATACAATTTTCTTACCAGACACACATTCCAGGCTTGATCTGAATAATTGTTAAGAGAGTGATCGATCTTTTTTTTTAAGTAATCAGATTTTTTCTTTTAAATTTGGAATGAGAAACAGAGACTGTGTTGTTTTCTTCAATGAGAAGTTTTAACAAGCCGGATGTTTCCTCTTAAATTTTGTCATGTTCTCCTTCCTCACCCTATCATTCTTCTCTACACTTTTGAGAGACAGACAGAGAGACAGTGTGTGCGCGCGTGCATGCATGCGACAGAGACAGAGCGAGTGGACAGCAGCGCAAGTTACTGGCTAAAACTTTACGTAAAAGCCCCTTTTCAAACTTGCCACTGGTGTTCTACACATATCTCCCTAAAACTACACAAACAACAACAGACATACCTCGAAATACACTGACACCTCAATAACATAAGATACAAATCAAAGAGCATCAGCATGCGCTACTGCCTGAAACAGGGGACAAAATATACAGAAAGAAATGGAATGAAAAGAAACGTTCATTTTCCAACGGTAGAGGAGACATAGAGAGCGAGAGGAAAGACAGAGACTGAGAGGGGTAATTCGTTCATTACACACACTGCATATACATCTTCACACCACACACACACACACACACACACACACACACACACACACACACACACACACACACACACACACACACACACACACACGAACTAACACACATATACACACACACACACACACACAGACTGCCATTTACAGTTCACGAGCAAACACAATCATGGATGCTAATAAAACAAGACATAAATGCACGCACACAGACACTCGCTGACAATGTAAAGAACCAAGCTACGCGAGTAAAAGGAGGAAGGAGGGGAACGCGAGAGCGGGTTGGTGTAGGAGGGTGAGGGCTGAAGGCCTTTTGTAATTTGCACTGGTAAAAATGGTATTTTAAAGACATCACCCGACTCTCTTTGATCTACTGAAAATAGGAGTGCAAGCGCACACACGCACGCACGCGAACACACATACACAACACACACACACACACACACACACACACACACACACACACACACACACACACACACACACACACACACAATCAATAATCACTTAAAGTGAAAATACGTTAAAAATGAAAGAACGAATACAGAAGAATCACTGACAGTAGTGGCATAAAAAAGGAAACATTACTGGTAAAACACAAGTTAAAGCACTACTGAAGAGATAACATGACACTACTGACGAAAAATGAGGACACTACT
>JAPXFY010000034.1:10715102-10777602 GCA_030674185.1 Monoplex corrugatus
ACAAACAAACAAAAAAGATAGGGGGAGGAGGGGGAGGCAACTTAAGAAGATAGCTACCAGTTATTGTGTCAAAATCTTTCCGTCGCTGAAGACGGTCCTCTTACAACCAAAAACATAACATTTGGTTGAGGCCAAAACTTTTCAACGCATCAAGAAACAGGGACAGTCTCTGACCTACAGCACTGTAGCATACACTTGGGGAAGCAGAATCAGACAGGGAGATAAGCAGCACTCGCCCTCAAAAAGCGAGGCCTCCACCACCTTTATGGGACTACTTTTGTCTTTTATCTACACACCATAAAAAAGAGTTTTTCTTTTATTCCGAAGTTTGGTGACGTTTGTAGTCTTTGCTGAAAGGAACGGTATGTTTATAGTAACGTCGTAAACGCAGTGTTACAGACAGGTGAGAAGATCATAAGTATATACTACAAAAAAGAAAACGGTGGCTATTGTTAACATTCTGTTTATAGACTAGACATGCTTTCGTTAATAAGCACCGTTATCTTTCCACCGAAGTCACGGGGGAAGGAAAACACTTTTTTTTTTCAATTATGCTTTACCATTTCAAGCAAATACAATCATGCTTTACCATTTCAAGCAAATACAATCATGCTCACCATTTCAAGCAAATACAATCATGTTTTACCATTTCAAGCAAATACAATCATGCTTTACCATTTCAAGCAACTACAATCACGTGAACTCATCAAACGGTTACATCCTCATCACTTGTGCATCAGTCCTGACAATTCACTTTAATACTTCGAGGCTTACCAGTTAGTACACCGACCTTCTTTAGTTCTTTTGTGGGACATCTTCCTGGCAGGTGACCCATTGAATGTGCTACCAAAAGTTAGGTTCTGTTAAATTTTTGCTTCCCCCCCCCTATACAGTTAGAAAATAATTAGTACCTAACTAGGCACGCGCGTATATACATACTTTTGGTCAAACTCTTAATCGCGTTTTCTACTGCCGAAACTGCCCCGAAATATCTTCACGCTTTAGAAACACGAAGACGGCTTTTCGTTAATGAACCTTTTCTGCTTTCGTTTTTGGCATAACCTCCTTTTCAGTCTGTTGCCTACTCTTTATGATTGCACACTCTCCTCCCTCTCCCACTCCCCCCCCCCCCCCCCCCCCCCCCCCCCCCGTTATTTTTTCAGTCGTCATTTCCTTTTTATACAACGAAAGACAATACGCCCCATTCATTCAAGCTTCAGTGAGAAAAATTCCTTTTCTACAAAAAGAGCGAATAACCCCCTCTTACCCCACCCCCACTCTTCCTAACGTCATACGAAAACTTCGTTTTAGACAGTAACATCCCCAACACTACTCCATCCTGTCTTTGCTATCCACCTCAATTCTCTTTGACTTCATCATGAGAAATGCCTTTCCTACAATGAAAAAGAACATATCCATTCTTCCCCACTTAAGTTAGACTTTAGTTGTCTGTTGTAACTTCTGAGCAATCTCGGTGAGTCTAGGACAATGTTTCACAATGGCGTGATTCAGCATAACGATGGGAATAATCACGTTGCTATGGAATTGTATTACGGATTGAGACTACCAAAAAGAACTGTACGCTTCCTTTCAGTAACATGTCCTAACCACAACCAGGCTCGAGAGATACAGACATCTGCGGGAATTGTCAGTAAAATTTGAGCAACACCATCAAAGATGCGTCCGTGAACTGGCTGAGCCTCGACTGAGTGGTCCCAATCTTCCCAATAACCTCATAGCACGCTCCAATCTGGAGAGGTGCCGGTTAGGTCCTAAATATCTCATACTGATTTCGACAGGACTGATGGTTTTCGAACCCATAACCTTCCACGTATAACTTGTATAAGTCCACTGCGCTAACCACTGCACCATGGTAGCTGATTGAGTTAGAAAATTTATTTTTCTATAGTGCAAAGCAATAACCTATCTCCTTTCCCATTCCTCTTGTTTTAATTTAGAACGCACAAGATCCTTCTCCCCAGTGTAAAGAGAAATACTCTCCCAGTCTTTCAGTAAGACTAATACTCCCCCTTTCTTTCAGTAAGACTAAGACCAAAATAAATCCCACTCGGCGCGTCAAGCACGACTGTTAGTGTCACACCACCTCAAGAGTGACGGCATGCGCGTTAAACTGAATACACCAACCAGCCAACCAAGCTTGAGACGTACTACTTTTACTGTGACGTCACTCACGTCAGCTTCTGTTTTCCTTCAAGGACGGCAAAAAAGAGTTATGAGAGCTTGAGCGCCCGCCAAGTCGTGGCGTTCTTCATTAGTGACGCAACGCAGGCACTTTTCCATTTGTTTTCCCTCATTTCCCTCCATCCCCCCTTCACTCTCTCTTGACGAAAAGGGGATACAAATTCAGATCACCATAAGCGTCTTAGTGTCCGTTAGTCTGCTTACAAGATGAAAATATCTCGCCCTCCCCCTTGTCTTCGTTCTTTTATTGAAAAGATGATGCTAATTTAGATCGCAACAAGCATTTTAATGTCCGTTTGTCATCCTCTGTGTGTGTGTGTGTGTGTGTGTGTGTGTGTGTGTGTGTGTGTGTGTGTGTGTGTGTGTGTGTGTTTTCGGTCAGGTATGGAGACAAGATGTGCTGTAACTAGAAGGTAAAGTTACTGATCCTCACTGTCATTTCTTCCTTAAGTTACTCATCTTCAGTGTCATCTCTTCCTTTATGGCTCGCTTGCATAGACTCATACAATGCTCAAAGAGCGTCCATGGAGTTTGGATTCTGATTGCCACACTCGGTCAATCCCGTATGCGCTCCACCAAAATCTGCCAACGGTTATCAGACACTTCTTGACCCTGTGCAAAAAAATAAACAAACAAACAAACAAACTACGGTGGCATGGTCTTGGAATGGGGATGGAAAGAGGGCGTATGGAACATCGGCATCACCAATAATGACAGGAGCATTAAGATAGGCAATGACTCTGCACACGCAAGTGGTTAATGACTTTGTTATTGTTGTTATTGTTTAAAGCCCAGCCGACTGTGTAGAGCCATATCAGGGCCATAACCGTTTCAAAACAAACACAAAACTTCAACAGGAAAAAAAAAAGAGGAAAAATTAAGTACACACATCAATGCATTCACGCACACAAACTAAGGAGACGCCCCTGGCGATGACCACTCCGTCCAATTTATCACTCAGGGGATTTTTAAAAAAAACATACAAATTCAAACATACCCAAGGACACCAAACACGCACAAAAACGGACACAAACCACCCAAAACTGCCTCCGCACATCTCACTTCCCTAGAGCCAAAACTGCACCAAATACACGTACCCAACTATCAATCCTAAGAAAAAGTACTCAAGACTTTATCGAAAACATACAGCAAGGCAGAAAATGACAGGGAGAAATGACAGAAAGCAAAGGAATAAGGTAGAAACAAAGTGAGTGACAGAAAAGAGGAAAATTCTAGAAGGCGGGGGATACTATTTATACTGGTGGGGATACTATTTATACTGAAAGAGCCCCCGGCATCCACACGGGGGGTCGTCAGTAACTTCGCACACATAATTTTCGTATTTTGATTTCACAGTATAGCCAAGTTGGGAACGACTGTCTATTCTATTTACAACAAAAAGGTTCGCTTTTAGATTTGGGGGGGAAAAAAAAAAAAAAAAAAAAGCAGAAACTACCCAGACGGACGCCTAAAGTACACACTGGTGATACTAATTAATTTTCAAGGTCACTCATACACAAAATGTGTCTGTAGCCTCAAGCGTCAAAAAACGAAGATTAAACACATGACTTGACTGTTTTCGTTTTTGCGAGTGTGTGGGTGTATTTTTCCGTTCTTGTTTTCTTCTTTTCCTTCCAAAACAATAAACCAAAAATGTCTTAATCTGTCGGGAAGAGAACGAGGAAAGAGGAGAAAGAAGCCCGGGGGAGGGAGGGAGTAAGAGAAAGAGAGAGAGAAACAGAGACAGACAGAGAGAGAAAACAGAGACAGCGTTCTTTTTAGATGACGTAACACTTTCTCTTCGAGAGCAAACAATAACCAAAAACATTAACTGTCTTATTTAATTAGGCGGGGGAGACTATGTGTTGTGTGCGTGCGTGCGTGCATGCGTGTGTGCGTATGTGAGCATGCGCGCAAACGTGTGTATCTGCGTGTAGTTCTGTATATAGCGCTGACTATACTTATTCACATTCGTATACATGTACCAACTGACTGAATAATGTTGAACTCGACAATACGCACTACTTTATTTTGTCAAGTAGCGGCGCTTTGATAGTGAGGGGAAAATAGAAGCCCACACGTGATGTAGGCATGTGAGTGGCTCTTGACGAAGCCTGAAGAGTCCTGCTCTGAAGAAGAAGTGAATGGGAGGAGCGGGGGGGAGAGAGGGGGGGAGAGAGAGAGAGAGAGATGAACTGACACTTTACTTTCCAGCGGTACAGATATTCGCACAAAGGCCAACCAACATATCTGCCACTGTTAATCTAGTTTATATTAAAACAACAGAAAACAGGACAACAACAAAAGAGAGAGTCCCTTCCGAAACAGCTGGAGTCCTTTGCTAAAGTGCGAATTCTGACAGCAAGGTTTGATCGATTTGGTTCAGTTTTTACGTCGGCACCCACCTCAGGTGATATGGCCGACGGGGATAACTATCTCACGAAGTGGGGGAAGGGAGACCTATCTAATCCTGTACTGACACCACCAGAACAACAATGATGTTAAGATGGGACAGTGAGAAGGCCAGTTTTAATGTACCGCACCCCGAGATTCGAACCCACAACTCTTAGCATGTCAATCCGACGCTCAACGAACTGAGCTACTAAGGCCCGCTCTGGTGCACTTCTGCTGAAGCGTTTGAACAATTCTTTCTTAGTGCGCTCACCCAAACCATAATCATAAATAACTCGTTACAATAATCTCTTAACTAAGAACTTTTGGTTTCTTGGTTTGGGGGGAAACCGAAATTTGTGCGGACTACGAAGTCACCTGGCTTGGGGTCAACCGAAATTTGTGCGCACTGCTTAATCACCTGGCTTGGGGTCAACCGAAATTTGTGCGCACTACGTAATCACCTGGCTTGGGGTCAACCGAAATTTGTGCGCACTACATAATCACCTGGTTTGGGGTCAACCGAAATTTGTGTGCATTACATAATCACCTGGTTTGGGGTCAACCGAAATTTGTGCGCACTGCTTAATCACCTGGTTTGGGGTCAACCGAAATTTGTGTGCATTACATAATCACCTGGTTTGGGGTCAACCGAAATTTGTGCGCACTGCTTAATCACCTGGTTTGGGGTCAACCGAAATTTGTGCGCACTATGCTGTCGCTTGGTTAAAGGGGGAAAAAATCCCCAAGATTGGTACTGAGGAACCTTTTTTAAAGACATTTTCATGCAACCCATTCCACTGCTTATATTTTATAACCAATGTTGCTAATTGTTTCCTGACGTTAAGTTATCTGTGTGTTGTTTCCATTGACACAGAGTTTGTACACTGTTCCAGAAGTTTTCATTTGTGCCTGACTAAAACATCTGGGCAGTGGGGGGGGGGGGGGGGGAGCAGTTGGCGGATTATAAGCAAGCTGCATAATATTAGGGGAAATAGGCTCAGTGTCGAGTCTGGAGTTTGTTGAGTAAGGACCATCACACTCAGACAATTCCATGTGTACTTCGCAATCACAAACGAGGGTGAAATGTTAATATGACTGTAAATGGTACTATGATGTAAACGGTGCCCCTCAATTCCATACAACAGCAATATTTCCTTCACTGAAAAAAATCTTTTACCATAAGATGCATATATCAGGTATATCCTGAACGCGCTGTTCAAGTTCAAGTTATTTATAGCCCAGCATACTATGGCCCTATTATATCTAACGTCATGTAGAGGTAGTCAAAAGGTTACGTTTTTGTTTTGCTAGCACGGTTGACAATGCAGGATGCTGGTGGACAGGGTGCAGGAGTCAAAGTTAAGGGTTAAGGAGTTTGCTTTACAGTGCGTATGTCTGTTTAAGGTCAGTGCAGATTTGGAAAATTGTCTGTCTGGTTGTTCCAATCGTTTTGCCAGAGATTTTTCACCCAAGTTCGTATTTTGGGTTTCTGATCTGTATAAGAGATGAAGGATTTAGACCTCTCTTCCACTGTGGCATTCCTGGCAAGGAAACAAGCCATTAACTTACCTACTATTACTAGTTGATTATTGACTGATTGATTGATTGATTGATTGATTGATTGATTGATTGATTGATTGATTAGCCTACTTCAGTCCCTAAGGACTCTGGAGACGCATCTTTGAAATGTTTCCAAGGCACAAGCCTGGTAGGTATAGCGATACTGAGAATCTGCTTGCTGTTGCCTACACAGCAAACTCCCTCTTTCCACGACAAATTTGACTTCACCGACTTTGTTACAATAGATCATTCTGGTAAGCGACGTAAACTGATGCGAGAGGCAGATGCACTCAAGGGGAAGAGAAGAGAGAGAGAGAAAGAGAGAGGAATGGGGAGAGAGAGACACACACACACAGACACAGACAGACAAGAGATAGACGGAGAGATCAAGAATACAGATGGAGACGCGAGAGACGAGAGAGAGAGAGAGAGAGAGAGAGAGAGAGAGAGACAGACAGACAGACAGACAGACAGACAGACAGAGAGAGACAGACAGACAGACAGAGAGAAGACATGAGAGAGAGAGACAGACAGAGAGAAGAGAGAGAGACAGACACAGAGAACAAAGACGGAGAGAGACAGAGGCGGAAAGGCAAAGACACAGTGAGAAACTACTAAAATCGGACTTTAAATGATTTGTACATGGGGACGGGGTGGGTTCCAAAATGTAACTATACACAAAACCAACAAAAATCTATGTCCATTTGCAAAGACACGGTGGAAGAAAGGGAGAGGATGGGGGGGGGGGGGGAGAAAACACACAGAAATAAATAAATACACACACACCACACACACACACACACACACACACACACACACACACACACACACACACACACACACACACACACACACACACATCGCACGCAAGCATACACACACACAAACACACACGGTGCAACAGATAGCGACATTGACACACTGACATGAACTTACATTAAAACTTAATGTCATTAATGATTTTTCTTCCTATCAAAATTCAAACATTATAAAGTATAAAATTTCTTTTCTCCGCATGCTTCTAACCTAGTTTTCCTTGCTTCTTTTGCTTTATCCCTTCGGTGATCATAATTATCTGGAGAATGTCCTTTTCAAACAGCATTCCTTAATCTGACAAAAAAACAAAACGTTTGCTGAACTGAACACACACACACACACACACACTAACACACACTAACACACACACACACTAACACACACTAACACACACACACACACACATGTAAATATAAAGAGAGAGAGAGGCAGAGAGCACAGAGAGAGAGAGACAGAGAGAGACAGACAGACAGACAGAGACAAGAGAGCGAGGCAGAGAGAGAGGGGCAGAGAAAAAACGGAGAGACAGGCAGATATATAAGACAGAGAGAGACAAAGACACGGAGATAGGGAATCAGAAATCACTTTTAAAACATTTCTGTTCTGATTAACACACACACACACACACACACACACACACACTCACACACACACACATACACACACACAAAACACACACACACACACACACACACACACACACACACACACACACACACACACACACATACACAAACACACACACACACAGAGACAAGACAGACTCAAGAGACACAGAAAGAGAGAGATCTATTTACACAAACACACACACAACACACGCCCGCATGCGCGCGCGCACACATACCACACCACATACACACGCCCGCGCACACACACGCACGCGTGCCCGCGCGCACACGCACACAAAACGACCGACTAAATGACAATACGTAGACTGTCAGTATTGATCAGTAGAACGACGACAAACTTGGGAATCAACCTTAGTTTCACATACCAACATTTTAACGATCCTCTCTCTCTCTCTCTCTCTCTCTCTCTCTCTCTCTCTCTCTCTCTCTGCCTCTCTCGCTCTGAGCGTGCGCGCGCGTGTGTGTGTGTGTGTCTGTGTGTGTGTTCGCGCGCAATTTGTGTCTTTTCAGCATGTTCTACAAAAAAGTTTTCAACGACTCTGTGTGTGTGTGTGTGTGTGTGTGTGTGTGTGTGTGTGTGTGTGTGTGTGTGTGTGTGTGCGCGCGCGCGCGCATGCATGCGTGCGTGTGTGTCTGTTCATCAGAATGTAAATATTTTGAAAAGTGATAGCTCTCTCTCTGTGTGTGGTGTGTGTGTGTGTGTGTGTGTGTGCTTGTGTGTGTGTGCGCGCGCACGCGCTTGTGTGCTCTGCTAGTCCTAGGCCACCTACTTTCTATATATAGGTCACAATTTACCTGATCACATGTTCGCTGCACTCTCAGTCCTACATTGTCACCATCATGCTGTTAATCTGCCTGTCGTGCAAATCTACTTCGGTTTGCCGTGAAAACAGCGTACGTACGAGATTGTGTAACCGATTTTGCTCACGCATACACACACGGACAATGCGTAATGACAAAAGGTATCTGCCTTATCCTAATTATCCGAGAAATTACGTGCTTTGCCCTATTTCAATTTCCCTCCCTCCCTCATTCACCCACGATAACTGGTTACTGCATGTGACCCTACGATTGTTACAATCCTTTCTTTTTTTTTTAAATTGTCGAGCCATTCTAACAAACTCCCTATTCACACAGATGTTATTAAAGAAAACCCAGATTTTGCACTTCTCGCGGTTACTTGAACAATTTCTACTGAAATAAAACTTTGAATCGAAGACAATGGATCGTCTCACTAGTGAAAACAATGTAAGTATTGTCAGACTAATCGGATGAAACGCTGTTCACATACCTTCCTCAAGAAGTGCGAATTCTAGACTTTTTCTTTTTCTCCATGTGACCTCGACCTTAGCGCCACGATTTCTAGATGTATGCATTCGCGGTTTATCAACGATCCACGTCTTTGATGCAAATTTGGTCAAGATCCATGCAGAAACAGCAGAAAAAATCTTGTCAACACATTTCTGCCACAGACATACAGACTAACACACTTCTGTAACAGACATGCAGATCTACACCTCTTTCCAATAGATGTGAACATTTAAAGAAAAGAAAAAAAAAAGGGGGGGGGGGGAGAGGGAGAAAAGACTGAATGAATGAGAGATGGTACGGACAAATGGGGTGGGAGACAGACACAGAGAAAATGACGGAGAGAACACAAACAAGATACAATCTTCAATTCATGATAAGAAATCGAAAGAAGTTGGAAGGGACGGAGAATAGTTGTGTCTATTGTACCGAATATCGCTTCTTCACAAAAGATTTACGACGCCAAAATGAGCACATAGTTGCAGTGTTCCACTATCCCCCCTCACCCCCCACCCCTTGTATGCATATATTTCTGTTAGCTATAAAAATGGTTCCTGGTACAGAATATTGTCAGTGACAACTTTGTTGCCATGGGATCAATAATGTGCGTTGAGAGTGTGTTGCACACGCTATCTAGGTTTATCGTCTAATCTGAAACACTACATCCGAAAAAAGTTACATCAAAGTGGCACCATTAGCATTACTTTCAAGGAAAACACTTCAAAACATCATCACTATCTCTTCTACTTTGCCTGGCACAAAAAAAAAAAAAAACCGAGAACAAATCTAGAACCATCGATACATCTTCAAAACACACCAGCAGCGCAAACATCTACCACCGCCGTCGGCAGATTTGTATCGTGTGGCAGAATACAATACTGCTGCTGTCACTCGCGTGTATAGAATCCACATCCTTAGGGAAAATTTTTCGCCATTTAAGGTCTGCCTGCTCATGCTGAGGCGCTTGCTGACTTAAGTCGTTTACGTCATACTGCGAGGTTAAAAAAAACAAAAAAAGAAAAGACAAACAGAAAAACCAAAGAAAGAAAAGATGGCAGACAAACAGAACCTGAGCCTAACGAGAAGAAGCCTTGAAGTTATTCAGCGTCTAGAATCGTTAAGACGCCATCGACGTGCGAAGGTACGAATGAGAGAGAGACAGGCAGACAGACAAACTAAGAAATCAAGAGAAAGACAACGAGAAAGAAAAATGAAATGAAACTTTATTGATATATATCAGCACCTGAAATGAAACAATTTATAGATAAATTAGCACATGAAATAAAACGTTATCTATCAGTGGTACAGATAATTATTTTACATAGATCGACTCAATATCTGTTATTGCTTATCTTCCTCGGAAAGGGATAAATAGTATAAAGACGAGAAATGGAGAAGAGGAGAAAGAGAGGAGAGAGGAGAGAGAGAGAGAGAGGAGAGAGAGACCCATACACACACACACACACACACACACACACACACAACACGAGAAGAGAGAGAGAGAGAGAGAGATTAACAAAGCGAGAAGTGATCATCATCATCCTAGAGGTGACGGAAATCAGAAAAGTCTCCACCCCTTTACCCACCAGGCGGATCGAACCCAGGACCTTCCGACTGGAATTCCGATGTTTTCCCACCTGTTTACCACACACGTCGAAAACTACAGAACGTGACAGGCAGGCAAGACAGACAATACAGGTATACAGAAAAACGAGAGAGAGAGAGACAGACAGACAAGAGACAGAATCAAGAGAAAGAGAGACAGACAGACAGAAACAGAGAGAGATGAGATTAATGCAATGTAACGAGATAGAGAGAGAGAGAGGAGAGAGATGAGATGAGAGAGAGAGAGAGAGAGAGAGAGAGAGAGAATGAAATCAGATGAGACGTAATAAAGTGAAACTATTTTCCAACAGTCTTTATATATACCTGACGTTGCTAATCTAACTGTATTGAAACAACAACAACAACAATAGAAGGGATCAGAGAAAGAGAGAGAATGACAATAACAATGACAGTGATAAGGCCAACTTTATTTTTCAAAGGTAGAATTATTACAATAAGCCACTTTTCAAATTTGATGGTGGTAATCTTCAACTCTTCCTGGAACCAGAATATTGAAAAAGATTTCTGGGCTCCTCTTTTCGCCAGCTAATCTCCTCTTTCGTTTCGTAGTATCCTACAGGGGGCGGGGAACCACTGGAGGACCTCTCTCTCTCTCTCTGTATGTGTGTGTGTGTGTGTGTGTGTGTGTCTCTCTCTCTCTCTCTCTCTCTCTCTCTCTCTCTCTCTCGCCTCCCCTCCTCAATCACCACCACCGTATTGTCATCCAACGAGACGCACTCTCTCTCAGGAGAAGTTGACGTATATCGTGGTTTTTGGCAAGAATTTCGCCTCACCATGTCGGTTGTGTGTCAAAACCTGGTCTCTGCAAATAGTTTCTCTCTCACTCCCTCACGGTGTGTGTGTGTGTGTGTGTGTGTGTGTGTGTGTGCGTGTGCGTGTGTGTGTGTGCGCGTGTGTGTGTGTGCGGATGGACTTCCTCTAACTCCGGAAGTCATGTTTTACCTTCTATAAAATCGAGGGTAGAGGCAATCAAATCATCGTCTTACAAGTGAATACCAGGTCATGGCCAGCCTCCTTTTGCGCGACGTCAAAGCGCTGTTTACAAGCGAAAATGCCCTCCACCCCCTTTTCTCCCCCTCCCTCTCTCCCTCTTCTCTCTCCCCCTTTCACACACACACACACACACACACAGCAGCAGCAGCACTGTTACAGTCCATACCATTGCTCATCACTGTTAAATTATGAAGTGTCTGTTTTATCACCGTGATTCATACTGAAAGCAAGTACCAGCGTTGTGAATGACCAGACAAGAGTGAAGATGCTGTCATTCTTTGTTGATAAAGTATTGTGAACATAATGTTTGGTGTTCTTGTATTCAACGATAGTACAGATATTCCGCATGCTCTCTCTGTGTGTGTGTGTGTGTGTGTGTGTGTGTGTGTGTGTGTGTGTGTGTGTGTGTGTGTGTGTGTGTGTGTGTGCGCGCGTTGTGTGTGTGTGTGTGTACATGTGTGTGTGTGTTTGTGTGTGTATGTGTGTGTGTGTGTGTGTGTGTGTGTGTGTGTGTGTGTGTGTGTGTGTGTGTGTGTGTTCATTCGTTCGTTAGTTGATGTAATGTCTTTTCTTTATGAGTGATGTGTGTGTGTGTGTTGTTTGTGTGTGTGTGTGTGTGTGTGTGTGTGTGTGTGTGTGTGTTGTGTGTGTGTGTGTGTGTGTGTACATGTGTATGTGTTTTGTGTGTGTACATGTGTTTTGTGTGTGTGTGTGTACATGTGTGTGTACATGTGTGTGTGTGTGCGCGCGCGCGCGTGTGTGTGTGTGTATGTGTGTGTGTGTGTGTGTAAACGCGTGCGCATGTGCGCGCGTGCGTATGCGTGCGTGCGTGCGTGCGTGTGTGTGTAAAGGTGAGCGAGTTAAGAGATAAGCATTTGATACTGAAATGTTTTAAGAAAAGACTGAAACTTTTGTTTTACCGTTCTTTTCAAACTGTTGATAGCCACAACAAACAGTGTAATTGGAAAGGAAGGGAAAAAAACCACCGACAAAGAAATATATCAATAAAACCAGACAAAATCCATAACGAGAGAAGTCGGACAGAGAGAAAGACAGAAACAAACACAGAGTAGTGGGAAAAGTATGTTACTGTAGATAGACTTATCAGCTGCCGCAGAGATAAACAGACCTACGAACTGTTATGTTCCACAAACCGCAATTTCATAAACACAACCCACTTGCCTTGCTATCAGGCAGTCATAACCGGTTGTCAATCTGTTTGACAGTCAAAACAGATGTTTTCCCTTCCTTCCTTCCTTCTTGTTCCTTTATGCCGTGAAGAGTCACTAGGGCGCCGCATTGTAGAACTATTCATCAGATTCCTCTAGCTATGTCGGTTGTGTGTCAAAGCCTGGGTTTCTGCAAATGGTCTCTCTGTCCATTCCGCAATGTTTCGCTCCCCCCCCCCCTCCCCCAACCCTCTCAAAGTTCCCTGGAGGACTGATTTAGCAAGGCTGCTAGATCTTGTGACGTGTCATACCAACAGTTTTCCTTACTGATGTCAGCAGATCTTCATGTGGTCCACTTCCCCCAGTGGGGATGCCGGGGGCTCTTTAGTATTCCCGGAAATTCTGTGCAAGAAATGTCCTCTTTTCTGTCACATACTTTGTTTCTTTCTTCCTCCTTTGCTTTCTATCATTTCTTCCTATCATTTTCTGCTTTGCTGGTCCATTCACCTGTATGTGTTCGATAAAGTCTTATAACATTATACGTCCTCTTCGGAATAAGAATTGGATACATGTATTACGTGCGTTTTTGACTCCAGGGAGGTGAGATATGCGGAAGCAATTTCAGATAATTTGAGCCTGTTTTTATGTATGTGCTAGTGTCCTTAGTTATGTTAAAATTTAAATTCAGGTGTGTTAAATCCCCATTGCGCTAAATAAGTCCGAGTGGTCAACGCCAGGGGCATCTCCTTAGATTGTGTGCACGAATGTATTGATATGTGTACTTGATTTTATGTGTCTTTCTTTTCAACTGTTGAAGTATGGTGCATGTTGTGAAATGGTTATAGTCCTGATATGGCTTTAGGCTGTCGGCTGGGCTTTAAACAGTTTAAAGACAACAGTAACATGTGGTCCAATGTGCTTGATCGTCCGGCGCATTTGTTGAGTGGTGATGTGATCGGTGTATCTGATGTATAGTACTAAGAACAGCTGTACTCGCCACTAAACCAAAACCTAAAATCCTCAAAGCAGCTGGTTAGTTCTTTGATGGATCCCTCCTCACTGCAAGACCTTGCCAGTGCACAGGGTTTTGCACAGGCTCGGGGATTCTGCCCTTCCCCGCTCACCCCCCCCCCCCCAACAAACAAACAACAACAAAAGAAAGAAAGAAACCGCCACACGCTCAGCAGTATGGTGCGACTGAAAGGCCTGTTTGGCTTATTTTTTATTTTCAGTATTAACACTTTCATTTTGTCCCCCGAGACACCAGCTTCCTGGCAGTTAAGGTAAAGAAATGAAATGGTTAAATCTGCAAGAAGCTGATGAATAAGGTGGGGGAGTGAAAGAGTTAAAATCTGTCCTAAATACTCTATAAGCTGAGCAATGAAGTGCTACCAAAGGAGCAACTCCCGCTAGCTGTGTACATTTTAATACTAATACGTTATAGAAAGCTGATGAACAGGGTGAGGGAGTGAAAGGGTTAAATCAGCAGGAAGCTAGTGGACAAGGTGAAGGAGTGAAACACTTAAAATCTTTTTCCAAAAGATCTTGCAAGAAAGCAACAATGGTGCGACCAAACCCACGCCACTTCTGCTAAACTGCTTATTTCAGTATGAAATTACCTTTTGCACTTTGCCTGACGCTCAAAATAGAATCCTCCATCACACAACAGCAGGTCCAACAGGTCAGGTAGGAGTTATGGCCTCTTTTGTCTCTGCCACTTCACCCCACCCTCTATCCTTTCTGTTCCCCATACTTACACCCCCAATCAATACTAGTCTGTTGATGGTACCAATAAATGATGCGGAGTTATTTTTACCTTGACAACAGCTTAGCTGGTTACTTAGGGACATCTCATAGCTGTCAATAATAACAACAACAACAACAACGACAATAATATCCAAATTATAGCTCAGCTGTCTACTTAAACTACTTAAGGACATTACATGGCTATCATTAATCATCATGATGATGATGATGATGATGATGATAGAATAATGCTGACGACGACGACGATGACGATGATGATGACGATGATGATGATGATGATGATGATTTCCATTTGTATGGAGCAAACGTCCATGTCAAAGCATGCTCGCTGCACATTACAGTAAAAGAAAATGGGGGAAGTGGGTTGGCATGCCATACAGTAATGTAGTATAAATATGACTGCAGCATAAACACAGTTCATCAAAACTAACATTAGTAACAACAGACCGTCATATAAAATCAGGAACAGGTAATAACAACACTCATTCGTCTTTATTTCAAGGGAAGACAGGAATGTGTTCAAAGAAAGATTCATCCGCTCGGACAATTCCATATGCACTTCACCCAAATCTACCAATAATTATTTGGCAGAGTTCTTGAGTCACTGGTTAAGGTTTTGAAATGGGAAGAGGAGGGGGAGAGGAGATAAGACCTATGAAACACAAAGAATGAATGCAATATTAATACAGACAACTGAAGTGTGGTTTCTAAGAAGAATGTTGCGAGTTCCATGGACGCAAAGAAAACAAACGAGACAGTCTTGATGGAGGCATCACAAGAAAATAATCAATAAAGAAGATTAAGAAAAGACTAGCAACGGTTATTGGCTATATTATGAGGAAAAAGGAATTAGAACACCTGGTCACAACAGGAAAGCTGAAAGAGAGAGAGGACACCAGGTAGACCTAGGGAGAAAAAACTGGACGGACTTGCAGGGTGGCTGAGGACAGAGAGGGTGGGAGACGTACTTTACTTGCAGCGACAAAATCTCTCTCTCTCTCTCTCTCTCTCTCTCTCTCTCTCTCTCTCTCTCTCTCTCTCTCTCTCTCTCTCACGCTCGCGCGCACACACACACACACACTCTCTCTCTCTCTCTCTCTCTCTCTCTCTCTCTCTCTCTCTCTCTCTCTCTCTCTTACACACACACATACACAAAGGGAGTCAAAACATGAATAAATAAAAAAAATAATGTATACTGAATTCAGAAGAAAAGGTCCACCGTACAATGGGTTTGTCAAACTTTCAAATGTAACGTTTTGATGATGCACGAAGGACGAGCTCTATCATTGAATGTGAAAGATAAGATAAGAACAATGTAAGCATATGATTATGCCACGCTCATTGGCGGTGTCTGTACACGGAAACTGTATTGGATACAGACGAAGGAGTGTAACTGATGCAAAAGATACAAAGATAATGCAAAGACATAAAATTCAGGTGTTGCATGTATAAAATTATGTGTCGGGAAACATAAATGTGTATGTATTCAACTAGGTCATGAAACTTATCTTACATTCAATCAGACGTACATGAACTGACACATAGTTTGCATTATTTAACATGAAGATGTGTCTTCACGTTGTCTGATGTGGCTTTTCATGTGTTCAGATAATGTTGTGAAGACCTCCCCCCTCCCCCGCTATCGCCCTCAATGTATTGTGGAGTGCGGCCTATGTGCAATAAAACTTCCGTCTCTCCGTCTCTCTCTCTCTCTCTCTCTCTCTCTCTCTCTCTCTCTCTCTCCACACACACACACACACACTCTCTCTCTCTCTCTCTCTCTGTGTGTGTGTGTGTGTGTGTGTGTGTGTGTGTGTGTGTGTGTGTGTGTGTGTGTGTGTGTGTGTGTGTGTGTGTGTGTGTGTGTGTGTGTGTGTGTGTGTGATCAATACGAAGTAAACTCTCTCTTGTCATATGCTTTCTTAAAATCCACGAAATCAACACAGTTTCATATCTGCCAAGGTTTTTTTTCAAAAATTGGATGCAAAATTAATATACTCTATGTGATCTGCTGCAGAATGACCCTAACTGAACTCTGCTTACATTTCACTTATGATGTTGTTTTCCTGCGTCCATGCCGTAAATCTGTTGTTGATGCTATGAGTAAACACTTCATAAGAGTGCTCATAAAAGACAAACCCCTTTAGTTATCTGGGCTGTTTGTGTCTTTCTAACACCCCACAGCCCAGACAGACACAACACACACACACACACACACACACACACACACACACACACAGAGACAGAGACACAGAGAGAGAGAGAGAGAGAGAATATCTACATTACATGACTACCACACAGAAAAAAAGAACCCGGAGTTACTATGTGTAACCAAAGAGGGTAGACAGTATTCTCTTTGGTGTAACGGAAAAATAAACCACGGAATGAAGAACTGGGTACCTAGATCATTTGAGTTTAGTCGGCCGACTTTCTTGCACTGAGAAATGTTGCACCAACTGTTGCACTGATGCTCAAAATAGAATTGCCTTGCAGGCATAAAATAACACCAGGCGGCAGGAATGCTGAGTGATAGTCTTTAGTATTCTAGTGTCCATTGAGTGATAGTCTTTAGTATTCTAGTGTCCATTGAGTGATAGTCTTTAGTATTCTAGTGTCCATTGAGTGATAGTCTTTAGTATTCTAGTGTCCATTGAGTGTTAGTCTTTAGTATTCTAGTGTCCATTGAGTGTTAGTCTTTAGTATTCTAGTGTCCATTGAGTGATAGTCTTTAGTATTCTAGTGTACATTGAGTGATACTCTTTAGTATTCTAGTGTCCATTGAGTGATAGTCTTTAGTATTCTAGTGTACATTGAGTGATACTCTTTAGTATTCTAGTGTCCATTGAGTGATAGTCTTTAATATTCTAGTGTACATTGAATGATACTCTTTAGTATTCTAGTGTCCATCTGCTCCATACTACTCTCACCCTTCTATTTCACCCTCCCTTTTACTGTACTTTCTTTACTTTTTCCGTACGCCTGTACCGAAATGAGTCGCAGGAAGCTGGTGGACAGGGTGAAGGAATCAAAAGGTTAACAAGTTTTTGCTTTGCTAGCATGGTTGGAAATGCAGAATGTCGGTGGACAGGATGCGGGAGCCACGTGATCTGCTATTTTGTGATGTAACAGTCGACAGGAGTTATTGCGACCATCTCTCGGACACTCTTCGCTTCTAATCATATCTCCTCTGGTCTTGATCGCTGCACTTACGAGGCCTATGATCTCACTGGCTGGGATCTTTCTTAAGGTTTTGTTTTAGTTATTCACTGTCCTGGAATGGCACTGATAAGTCAATGTGAGTGCAAAGACTATTCATACAAGAGCCAGAGGGTGAAAGTTGTTAACTGTTTTTTTTTTTATTATTATTATTGTTTAAAGCCCAGCCGACTGCGTAGAGCCATACCGGGGCTATAACCGCTTCAAAACACACAAAACTTCAACAGGAAAAAAAAAAGAAAAGAAAACTAAGTACACATATCAATGCATTCGCGCACATAATCTAAGGACATGCCCCCGGCGTAGGACCATTCCGTCCGATTTATCACACAGGGGAGATTTAAAAAACACACCTGAATACAAATATAAGCATACATAAGGACACCAAAACATACATAAAAACAGGCATAAATTACCTAAAATCGCTTCCGCATATCTCACCTCCTTAGAGCCAAAAATGTACTTAATACATGTACCCAATTATCAATCCGAAGAAAAAGTACGTAAGACTTTATCCAAAAAACAGTGAATGGACCATTAAGGCAGAAAATAAGTAGAAATGACAGAAAGCAAGGCAACAAGGCAGAAACAAAGAGAGTGACAGAAAAGAGGAAATTTCTAGCACAGAATTTCCAGTAGGTGGGGATACTATTTATACTGAAAGAGCCCCCGGCAAACCCAACGGGGGAAGTTGTTAACTGACAGCATTTGTCTTCTGGGCTGTCCATTTGTCCAATTTGGGTAAATATGCTTCACAAGAACTCAAATTCTGTAGTCTCGTGAACTTTAAGCCTTTCTGATTCTGATGTCCAGATTATCTGATGTTCGTCCTACTGATATAACCTTAGTCTTTTGCCGGTGCTGATTGTCATGTCATAGTGTTGCTTAAGTCATTATTCATGATTGTTTGGAGATCGTACCCTCCCATCACTTCCAACAGACAGGTTATGGGTTGGATGGCTTTTCTTGTTTTTGAAAAAAACCTCACATTTCTTACTTTAAAAATGTCAACGAATAGGCTAAAGTGAACTAAAACAGCTAGACCTAGGGATTAAGGCTAAAATGTAGTCACAAATCTGTCAATATGACGAATTGGTTAACGCAATGGACGAGTGACTAGTTGTGGGTTTTTAAACCCCTAATTGTTCAAAAATGGTATTGTGGGAGTTTTGGCTTCAACTGGCTCCTACCCATAACTGAACGTGCTATGGGTTAACTGGCAAGGCTGGGGCCACAGAGTCGAGTCTCTCTCTCTCTCTCACTCACACACACACACACACACACACACACACACACACACACACACACACACACACACACACACACACACACACACGCACACACACACTCTCTCTCTCTCTCTCTCTCTCTGGTTCACTGACGATGTTGCTCAAATTTCTTGACTAATAGTAATACCATAAATGTTGGTATCTCTTGGGCCTGTCTGACGGCAGGACAATCAATACATGATAAAAAGAAGCCTAGAATACAGACCTGTCACGCAGTCTCAATACGAATTGGGACTCAACAGCATCATCACAAGTATCATCGCCATTCTCATCATCACAGCTTTTGAAAAACTGTCGCAGATTCTGAGGCCTTTCCGACCCCACTGTCACGGTGACCTTCATTTCGGCAAGTTTAGAGATATGTTAAGAACTGAGATGAGCGGCGTGCGAATATAGCACAGAAACGGTGCAGAAGATGGCACAGGAAATGTAAAAAATGGGGGAAGGGGAGGGGGCAAGAGCTAAAATGGTAGGGGTGGTGGTGGTGGTAATCAAACTGAAGTTACAGTCTTATTACCCGGCGTAGGGCGCTTTCAACGCAGGCACTCTTGATCACCCATCACCACAACCATCATCACCATTGACGCAAAGAACCCCACAATCCCACCCCTACACACAACCGTTCAAATACACAAATTGAAAAGCTCTTTAAGTGCTTTAAGTGCTGCTGTTGACTCGCTAACAGACCATGTCTTGTGTTCATACAAATTCACAAAGCTTCCAGTCACAACACTTCCACTCAACAAGGCGTTAGAAAACTCTGGAGCACTTCACGAATGCACCATTGACAAACGGGCGAACAAAACCATGAAAGAGTGAAAACCTTTCTCACTGTTTCAAAACACACCAGCGCCAGTTTTTAATGGGGACACTCCATCATATTTCAGGCAGGAAAGAGCCGCATTAAACTTTTATCAAAAAGGCGCGAAAATAGCTTTCCCTAATAGCTGAGGTGTCAACCAGTAATTTTCACCCGGCAGGTGTTCTTCTGGTATACAGAGCTGTGCCAATATTTGTTTATCGAAAACCAAATGTACATAGAGACAGACAGACAGACAGACAGACAGAGAGAGAGAGAGAGATACACAATCACTTATTTCGTACAGCAGGCTCTTCGCCCATTCATAAGGGGATATAGGGGACGGGGTGAGGATGAAAAAGAGGAGAGCTTCGCTACATAGTTCCCACCTCACGGTAGCATAATTCTACTGTGCACATACACCATTACATATGTCGCTCTACCGTCCGTTTGATCGAACAGAAGTATGGTATGATAATGATATGCATTTAAAAAAACTGACAGTCCATTACTGTTACTTTATTCTCGACACTTATTAAGTGTTCTTCACGATAATAACACACGTGTGTTTGTCTATAAGCCTGAAGGTACTGAATAGTTTGTCTACTTCCATTTCAGTCTGCAAAACACGGGCGTACGACTGGTACTTGACATCAAACTTAGCGCTTTCCTGCAGAAAGAGAGAGAGAGGAGGGGAGAGCGAGAGGAAGGGGGGAGAGAAAGACAGAGACAGAGAGACGAAGACGGAGACAGAAACAGGGAGAGAAAGACAGAGACAGAGAGACGAAGACGGAGACAGAAACAGGGAGAGAAAGACAGAGACAGAGAGACAAAGACGGAGACAGAAACAGGGAGAGAAAGACAGAGACAGAGAAGACGAGAGACGAGACAGAAACAGGGAGAGAAAGACAGAGACAGAGAGACGAAGACGGAGACAGAAACAGGAGGAGAGGAAAGACAGAGACAGAGAGACGAAGACGGAGACAGAAACAGGGAGAGAAAGACAGAGACAGAGAGACGAAGACGGAGACAGAGAGACCGAAGACGGAGACAGAAACAGGGAGAGAAAGACAGAGACAGAGAGACGAAGACGGAGACAGAAACAGGGAGAGAAAGACAGAGACAGAGAGACGAAGACGGAGACAGAAACAGGAGAGAGAAGAGACAGAGAGACGAAGACGGAGACAGAAACGAGGGAGAGAAAGACAGAGACAGAGAGACGAAGACGGAGACAGAAACAGGGAGAGAAAGACAGAGAGACGAAGACGGAGACAGAAACAGGGAGAGAAAGACAGAGAGACGAAGACGGAGACAGAAACAGGGAGAGAAAGACAGAGACAGACGAGACAGAAACGGGAGAGAAGACAGAGACAGGAGACAGAAGACAGGGGAGGAGAAAGACAGAGACAGGAGACGAAGACGGAGACAGAAACAGGAGAGAAAGACAGAGAGACGAAGACGGAGACAGAAACAGGGAGAGAAAGACAGAGAGACGAAGACGGAGACAGAAACAGGGAGAGAAAGACAGACGTCAGACCACTTTCTTTTTCGAGGATAGTAGCATTAGATCCAACAGCTAGTTCTTGCTACTTGAGAAGGAGGGAGGAAAGGGGAGACAGACGGACAGACGGACAGACAGACAGACAGACAGGTAGTGAGAAAGAGACTTAGCTTGATTCAACATGGTCGCTGACTTAAACAAAGGGTTGAACATTGGTAAGTACAATCTTTTTTTTAAAAAGTTCAAAACAGTCAAAGAATAGCGTTGTCAATTGCGAGTTTTACATTTCCCTAGAAATGCATGCGTCAGTCACTAGCTCATATCTCCAGGACAAGACAAGACCAAAAATAACCAAGACAGAATCGATAGTGATAGTCAGAAGAAGAATAAATTTTGCCTAAGCTTTGCTTTGTGCTTGTTACCTGCTATGATTTAGCGTTGACTTTGGATTGAGCAGCGAACCTCATCCTCATAAAACCAAAAACGAAACAAAACAGAAAGAAGTGATTTCAATTCCAACCTAATAAAAAGAAAATGACTTGCATTTTCCAGTGAATAAAAATATAGACCTGTACGTATCTTCAGTCCCAAGAGACGGAAAGCAAGGTTGTCTTCACTTTCATCATCATCATCATCGTCGTCGTCGTCGTCATCATCATCATCATCATCATCATCATCACCACCACCATACCAATAACATCAACACGCAATCGTCATCATCATCATCATCACTGCCATCTCCCCATCACCATCATCATCTTTATTATCACCCCCACCACCATCATCGTCCTTATTATCATCCTTACCATCATCATCACCACCATTGTCACCACCTCCATCATACGCTTTCACATTCTCAGCCTCTGTCATAACTATCTGGTTCCAAATTGTTTTTCTGTCATTACATAATGTTTTTCACAACCACCCTCATCTTCATAATCCTAAGCACCATCACCAAACCCACCATCACAAAACCATCATCAACAATAGGATCTGCTTCTACCATTTTCAGCTTCTCATAGCAGTAAATAGATTTTATATTACTTTCATCACCGACATTGTCATCTTCATAATCATACACACTGTCATCTTCATAATCATACACACCATCACCAAAGCCATCACCAACACCTGGCAACAGCATCAGCTTTTAACAATTTCGGTCTCTCTTTAATTTACAGTACATTTCATATATCACTTTTGTTAGATAAGGGTTTTCACCACCATACTCATCTTCACAATCACAAGCACCATCATCACAACCACCATCAACAGCAATACCACCACCATCAACAGCATCAACTTTAACATTTTCAGTCTCTGCAGTCGCTGTCGATATTTTTTTCACCATAAAATGTTGTTGTTTTCCATCTCTGACACAGATCCGTTTTTCTGCCCCACTATTTCTGGCGACTCGGTATTGATTTGCAATGTTCTTGAACCCATGTACACCCGACTTTTATTCAACCTTTATTTTATACCTCGCCAGCAGTGCAATGACGCAAGTGGGCAAAAATAAACCTGTGATTCATTCATAAACTCTCTCGGCGCTGAACAGCTAAGCTTGATTTATAAAAATTCATCAAAAATTCATAATTATGATCATGCAAAGGAAATACAACACACTTGGGCTGCATAAACGAAACGATCCTTCTTTTCCTTCTTCATTACGCATGGACTTTCTGTTTAAAAAAATCTTTATTCTTTTATCTTGTAGCACTGAACATATCTCGAGTCCATATGAACTCTACGCGGATTCGTGAGTTCCGAATACGTGTACAAAGCAAATTTGTTGATAAATGAGACAACACCGTACGAGATAAATGTGTTGATAAACACTTATTGAGACAACAACCCACGAGACAACTGTGTTAATAAACACTTATTGAGACAACATCGTACGAGATAAATGTGTTAATAAACACTTATTGAGACATCGTACGAAATGTGTTGATAAACACTTATTGAGACAACATCGTACGACATAAATGTGTTGATAAACACTTACTGAGACAACATCGTATGACACAAATGTGTTGATAAACACTTATTTAGACAACATCGTACGACATAAATGTGTTGATAAACACTTATTGAGACATTGTACGAGATAAATGTGTTGATAAACACTTATTGAGACATCGTACGAGATAAATGTGTTTTGAGACAACATCGTACGAGATAAATGTGTTGATAAACACTTTTTGAGACATCGTACGAGATAATTGTGTTGATAAACACTTATTGAGACAACATCGTACGACATGTGTTGATAAACACTTATTGAGACATCGTACGAGATAAATGTGTTAATAAACACTTATTGAGACAACATTGTACGAGATAAATGTGTTGATAAACACTTATTGAGACAATATCGTAAGAGATAAATGTGTTAATAAACACTTATTGAGACAACATTGTACGAGATAAATGTGTTGATAAACACTTATTGAGACATCGTACGAGATAAATGTGTTAATAAACACTTATTGAGACAACATCGTACGAGATAATTGTGTTGATAAACACTTATTGAGACAACATCGTACGAGATAAATGTATTGATAAACACTTATTGAGACATCGTACGAGACAAATGTGTTGATAAACTTATTGAGACAAAATCGTACGAGATAAATGTGTTGATAAACACTTATTGAGACAACATCGTACGAGATAAATGTGTTGATAAACACTTATTGAGACAACATCGTACGAGACAAATGTGTTGATAAAGACTTATTGAGACAACATCGTACGAGATAAATGTGTTGATAAACACTTCTTGAGACAACATTGTACGAGATAAATGTGTTGATAAACACTTATTGAGACAACAGCATACGTGACAAAATGTGTTGATAAACACTTATTGAGACAACAGCGTACGTGACAGATGTGTTGATAAACACTTATTGAGACAACAGCGTACGTGACAAATGTGTTGATAAACACTTATTGAGACAACAGCGTACGTGACAGATGTGTTGATAAATACTTATTGAGACAACAGCGTACGTGACAGATGTGTTGATAAACACTTATTGAGACAACAGCGTACGTGACAGATGTGTTGATAAACACTTATTGAGACAACAGCGTACGAGATAAATGTGTTGATAAACACTTATTGAGACAACAGCGTACGTGACAGATGTGTTGATAAACACTTATTGAGACAACAGCGTACGTGACAGATGTGTTGATAAACACTTATTGAGACAACAGCGTACGTGACAGATGTGTTGATAAACACTTATTGAGACAACAGCGTACGTGACAAATGTGTTGATAAACACTTATTGAGACAACAGCGTACGTGACAAATGTGTTGATAAACACTTATTGAGACAACAGCGTATGTGACAGATGTGTTGATAAACACTTATTGAGACAACAGCGTACGTGACAGATGTGTTGATAAACACTTATTGAGACAACAGCGTACGTGACAGATGTGTTGATAAACACTTATTGAGACAACAGCGTACGTGACAGATGTGTTGATAAACACTTATTGAGACAACAGCGTACGTGACAGATGTGTTGATAAACACTTATTGAGACAACAGCGTACGTGACAGATGTGTTGATAAACACTTATTGAGACAACAGCGTACGTGACAGATGTGTTGATAAACACTTATTGAGACAACAGCGTACGTGACAGATGTGTTGATAAACACTTATTGAGACAACAGCGTACGTGACAGAATTGTTGATAAACACTTATTGACACAAACAGCATACAAGATAGCATTGGTGATAAATACTTATTGACACAAACAGCATACAAGATAGCATTGGTGATAAACACTTACTGAGACAAACAGCGTAAAAGACAGAGTTGTTGATAAGACACTTATTGAGACAGTGTACAAGATAAGAGTTATTGATAAACGCTTATTGAGACTGAGTACAAGACAGATTTGTTAACAAACAACGTATAGGGCAAACTTGTTGATAAACACCTGAGACAAACAGTGTACAGGGCAGATTTGTGGAAATTTCAGTTTCAGTTTCTCAAGATGACATCTCTGTGCTCGGAATGAATTCCATATCCCCAGCACGTAATCCCATGAGCTGGCCAAGTCCTGAGGTCCTACTTAGCGTACTGGGATCTTTTTTGTCTTATACTCCTTTCATCTTATTTTTACTAAGACAAAAAGCACCAAATGCAGATTTGTTGATGCTCGGTTTTAAAGAGCGTACAAAGCAAATTTGCTGACAAACTTTCGCCTTCCTCTTCTTCACAGACAAGCGTGCAGGGCAAAAGATACTAGGAGGCAGTCACAAAAGAACAAGGTAAAATTATATTAGTCATTTCAATAGTACAGAAAAGCTTTTTTATACTGCTTTTTGTTGTTGTTGCTTTGAAGTGGAGACAGCACAAGAAGTCATTTGATTCCATTTACTGATAGCAAATACATTACCAGGCACAGACTGCATCAGTGACCACACTCGTCTAATGGGAAAATTAAGGCTGAAACTACAGAGAAGAAAACAAACCAAAAACAATATCTTGGACAGTTAAAGACAGATGAGTCAACTCGTACAAAATTCAGCGTACATGTTCAAACAAATTCGGTGCTCTGGAGGATGTTGGGTACAGTGAAGAACAATAGACAAATTTGAAAAGCTCAATAAATTAAGCTTGTGAAGAAATCCCTAGAGCTGAAAGAAAAGCAAAGAGGAACTTGATGGTAAGTGCAAAGAAAGAGAAGACAGACACAAAACAACCTCTAAGTTTATGTACAGAAATATCGAACAAACTGCTCAAAGGAAAAAGAAATGCCCATCAATTAGTCGTTTAAAATGAAAAAAAAAAAATGGTACGACTACTATGGACCTTCTTGACGATGACAGAAGCAACACATCATTAGAAAGAATACTGAAGGTCCCCAATGATGAAAGATGAAGTTACAGCAGTGATATGATGAAAAGGATGAAACAGGGAAAAGCCCCATGATCACACAATACTGCTACAGAAATGCGAGGCTCGAGATGAAATTGGAAATGAAAAAGTAACAGTCCTCCTAAATGAAACTTACGACTCAAGAACAAATGTCTTGAGATTAACAACCCCTTCCCGCATCATAAATTGTCTATCTGCTAACTTCCCGCATCATAAATTGTCTACCTGCTAACCATCTTAATGCTCCTTGCTATCCATCTTAGTCCCACAGGTCCCCTTCTGTCCCCTTCCCCTCTTCTCCATTTCAAGACCTCAGGACATAACGTCTTGCGCAGGTTCAAGGAGTCGATCAGATAATTACTGGCTGATTGGGTGGAAGGCATGAAATTGTCCCGAGTGCAATGAATCTTTCTTGAACAAACAACAAACTCCTTTTTTGTCGTTTTCATCATCTTTTTACCCATCCTTGCTAATGAAGCTGAAACCGTACGACCCAAATCAGATAAACATCAGTTTACAAGACAACCGAAAAAAAAATCGTTTTAAACTTCTCCTCTTCCCTCTAATTCTTCCTCTTCTTCACCTCCTCCTCCATCTGGTGTGTGTGTGTGTGTGTGTGTGTGTGTGTGTGTGTGTGTGTGTGTGTGTGTGTGTGTGTATGTGTGTGTGTGCGCGCTTGTGTGTGTGTGTTTGCTATCTCTTTACACTGCAGTGCTGAGTTTCCCTCAATAAACTACCCAGGAATCACAATTTGGATCCCACAGCCAGTTGACCTTAGGGATCTGCCCACCATTTCGTACTTCAAATCACATTTATAGACATACCTGTTCATTCAGGTCTTCCACTGTTGATAATAAAAAATATAATAATAATAATAATATACAATATTTTATATAGCGCAAAATCTTTTGATAAAATCAAATCTAAGCGCTAAAACAGACACACACGCACGCACGCACACGCACGCACGCACGCACACACACACACACACACGCACGCACGCACACGCACACGGCTATAAATGGGGAGAAAGAATAAAAGCAATGGAAAATTATAGAGCATATTATATACAATTATATGTTACAATGTGATTCCCCTCCGAGTGGAGACAGGCTGCAGAGGGGATTGAGCGAGGTCAGGATTTTATGCAGAGGAGAAAAGGTGAGTTTTGAGAGCGGACTTGAAGGAGACAAAAGTAAGTTGCTGACGGACTGAGAGAGTAAGTTTGTTCCAGGAAAGTGGACCAGAAACAGAGAAGGCTCGTGGACCATAGGTATTGAGCTTAGTGCGTGGAAAGCGAAAAGTCAGAGGATTGGAGGCAGAGCGGAGGGTACGTGAGGGAACATAGATCTCAAGTAGGCTTGACAGGTAATCGGGGGCTGCGTTATTGAGGCTTTTGTAGCACATGGTGTCTAGTTTGTACTGTATGCGCTTTGATACAGGGAGCCAGTGAAGTTGTGCCAGGAGAGGAGATATGTGGTCAGCTTTTTTCTTTTTTAGTACAAGGCGTGCAGCATTGTTTTGAATGCGCTGCAGGATGTGAATGGTGGAGGCAGGAAGACCAGACAGGAGTGAATTGCAATAGTCAATGCGAGACATTATGAAGGAGAGAACGAGTTTTGCAGTTGTTTCCACAGAGAGATACTTCCTGATCAGGCTTATACGATGGAGGTGATAGTAGCAAGATCTGGCAGTTTGAGAAACAAAGTTGTTCATGGAAAGGGTAGAGTCAATGCAGACACCAAGGTTTTTAGCTGAATCAGAAATTGGGACTGATGTGTTACATAATGGGAGAGAAAGAGGAGGCAGCTGAGAAAGTTTCTGACAGGTGCCAATGAGGATAGCTTCTGTCTTGTCATCATTAAGCTGAAGTTTGTTGAACGTCATCCAGTTCTTAATGTCCGAGTAACACTCAGTGGTGCGAGTCAAGATACCATTGCTGCTTGTACACCAACGCGCACGTCTACTTCTGATTACTGATCATGTGGCATTGTGTGATCATTCATATACACGTATACATTTATGACCACAAACGTAATGTATGGTGAGACGTTGTTAGTTATGTATATATTCATGTGTGCATGCTTATTGATGTGTGTATTATGACGTGTGTATTATGACGTGTGTATATATTACACTGTATCTTGTAAAATGTGTCAAGCTGAGTGAGTTTAAATGAGTCTGGATAACAGCTCTACCCAAAAATGACTAATTACACTTGATGGTGTTATCATAACCTTTATTGTTATTAGTCTTATTACTGTCATTATTGTTACTATTACTAGTACTGTTGTTATTATTATCAGTCATTATCATCATTATCACGATTTATCTATTTGGTTTTGGCCGAGAACTGTGCACTCTCTAACTCTGTAAGAATCTTGGAAAAAACATGCATACTTAAGTTAAGTCTTATAAAGTATAGAATAATCTATAGTTTCTACTGAGATGCTCTGGCTTTTTGCCCGAACAAACACCGAAGAGAAAGTAAGAGGAAGACAAACAACAACAACGAAAAGATAACGTTGACAACGACGGGATGATGATGACGATATAATAACGAGAACGACGATGGCGATGACTAGGCCCCCGTCTGTTTCAACACTGGCATTCTATGAGTCTAATACTATCCACTGCTATGAATTTTTAGTACGTTATAGCCCTCAAATCTATGCCTAGATAACTGTGTATGACTTCTTGTACCCTACATACATACGTGCGTGCGCACACCCACACACGCACAAGCACACAGACACACACACTCAACACACATGCGCACACACTCGCGTCTGCATAAACATATTATTATTATTATTAGTTTTATTATCATATCACTATTAAAAAAAAAAGAAGAAGGTCTTTTAATTTAATTAACCCCAATGGGGGCACTAACAATAACAGTAAATAAATGAAAATCGAACGACACTATCATATATCATGAAGCAGAAAGAACTTAGTTTAACAGAAAAACATTCATTTCAAACTGTCTTGTGGTAAAACACTATAACTAGTGTTCAAAAGATAACTACACAATTTTAGAACATTTGATAAATGTTGCTAATTCACACACACACACACACACACACACACACACACACACACACACACACGCACGCACGCACGCACGCACAACCACATACACAACCGAACACACGCGCGTACACACACACACACACACACACACACACACACACACACACACACACACACTGTCACAAACGCATTCACCCTATTCCTCGGACTGAAAAGTTCAAAAGCAAAAGAGATGAGGAGAATGGTGGGGGTGGGAAATGAGATGTGCGGGGGGTGGGGGTGTTAAGCTGCACTTTCGATTTTCCCCCGCCCTCCTCTTCCCCCTCATGCCACCCCTCTCTCCCTCTCTCTCTCTCTTTTTCTGTTTTCACCGTCTCGAATAACGCGAACCATCCTTACTGCCCCTAAACCCCACCACTCACCCCGCTACCCCCTTCCAGGTTATGTGGTATCTGTGGTGAGATCAAAGCTCAAGATATGTATGGTGCACCTCTCGTATCCACATGAAATGTTTCCGTTTTCATAAAGAAAACCTTGATCTCGGACAAGTGAATGTAATTTTGTGCTGTGTAAAATGGAAGGTGAATTTAGCAGTTGTGCGTCGGAGTTTGAACATCACATACTCATATCAAAACTGAAAATGTCCCCTTTGGTGGTACAGCATTCTCCGACAGGACAAATGTCCGGCTAGGTTGACGTGTCAGTGGACACTGACTTGACCTCTCCTGGTTTTCATACCAAACAGAGGTTTGCACTCGTCAACCTTTAGAAATTTGGAATATTTCAGAAACCTGACAGCACACCATTAGAAATTTGGAACATTTCAGAAACCTGACAGCACACCATCAACTTTACAAGAACACACGGTCTTGTCGATGTCATGGTGAAGCAAGCAAGCAAGCAAGCAAGCGCACACACACACACACACACACAACACACACACACCACACACACACACACACACACACCACACACACACACAAACATAACACACACGCACGCGGGCGCGCACACAATATCAATGACACAATGTCTGTCAGTCGTTCTGCGCGCATATATGCATGCGCACAAACACACAGATTACAGCATTAAATTTAAAATGGAATTTAAAAGTTTCTGGCTGGCGAAACATTGTTTTAACCCTTTGACTCCCGCACCCTGTCCAGCAGCATCCTACATTGCCAACCATTTTAGCAAAGCAAACACTTTTAACCCTTTCGTTCCCTCACGCTATCCACAGCTTCCTGCAAGAAGCTGGTGGATAGGGTGAGGGAATCAAAGGATTACGTTTTTGCAGTTAGTGAATAGGGTGCGGGAGTCAAAGGGTTAACGTTCTTTCATTCTTTGGTGACTATTAATCGTACGTCAGTATCTCCTTGTCCGTAGCACATTAGCTGACTGGTTCGCTCCCATCTTAATGCTCCAATCATTGCGGTCACGTCAGCGTTTCATAATGGGTCCTGCTCCCTTCTCTTCCCAGTTAAACACCTTGCCAGCACACAAAGTTTTGTGCAGGCTTATAGAATATGCCTGTTAAGTGCTGGCAGATTGGAGTGGAGCACATATGGAATTGTCCGAGTGCAGAGAATCCCTCTTGAACAAATTCAAAACTTCCACTGTTTTGCTGACTCAAGACATTGTGTTCTACTGATTGTCTTGATCTACGACATTTTGTGCTGTTAAATAAATAACCCTTCCATCCTAGATGCAACAACATTTGTTTCGACTAACTCTGTCTCCATGTGTTATTATCGGTCGTTTTCCTTGCATGGCGCTATGGTTTGTTAGAAGGCCTGCAGGACATACCTATGATTTCAGCCCTCTAGGTTTTCTACGCGTTTCCCTACTCTTCCGAAGGTCATACGACCTACCCTGTGTGCATCATGGGGTCAGGGCTGTCTGGCGGCCCATACCCGCCCGATGGCTCCGTCTCAGGACACATAAGGCGTTGTTTAGATGTAGTGTTGCCAGGTGTCATCCCACTCTGACCTGACTGTGACAATCACCAGTTGGTCCAGGACTGCTCCTACATCCAAACAGGCCTGGCTTATTTCACAGCTAACCTTCCTTCTGAAGACCATCCGCCATCTGCAACCCACTTGGTTGGGGATAGTCACCCCACTGCCAAACTGGGAGATAGTCTTTCACTGGTTCAGATTATTAAAAGAGCTTTAAACACTGCAGATCTAGGAAACTGTTGATTTTCTTCCTTGTCCAACATAGCAAAAAAAATACGTACACAAATTTCCATGTCGTTATTGCTGGAGGAGATAGGTTGATGCCTTACGCTACATCTGAAGTGAAGAAGGCGTTTTTGGAGAGCGAGTTCTTTTCGAACCAAATTTCATGTATCCACGTGTCCCCCCCTCCCTCCTCTGTAGATATTCCAGTACTCTAATATAATTCATTTTTAATACCATCCACTTGTCTCGGTAAAATTACTTTCTTCCACCACCACCACCTCTCTCTCTCTCTCTCTCTCTGCAAACAGCAGAACTCTTAAATGAAGCCAAGTTTCAAGATTCCTTAACAAGGCTTTGATGCTACAATAGTGTCACCATAATTCTATCTTATTTTACCTCCTCATCCCTCTGTTGTTTTTGTTCACTTAACCCCCCCCCCCCCCCCCCACACCCGCCTGCATTCCCATCCCGACCTTCTCCCAACCCATCTCTTCTCCGATGTAAGACCAGAAGCTGACTGACCCACATCAGGTGTATAATCTTCTGGCCACAAATAGCACGTGCGTCCTTCAAGCCTTGTCGTCTGTATCCACCCTGCTGTAGGCTTAAGATCCCATGTCTTCGAGTTCAATCCAATAATACAACATATAATGTGGCCTGTTCGATGTCTGTCCTCATGTTCTTATCGCTCTGCAGGTGTCGGCTTTGTGTTACGTAGGTCCTCCTTCATCTCGAGACTTGCCAGCACACAAGATTCTGCGTAGTTCAAAAATCATCACTGGCAGATTTGGGTAGAACGCATATGGAACTAACCGTCCAAGCGGGATAAATCCGTCTTGAACAAATTTAAGTTCATTTCACAAACCAGTAGTTCTTTCTTACAACCCTCCTCCACCTCCCCCCTTACCCGGACAAAAATGGGAGATAATATATTAACATATTTCACAACAGCTGGGACTGGGCGGGGGGATGGTCTGTGTATGTGAGTCTGCGTCTTATGTTACCAAATGTGTCAACAAGATGGTTTTTTCAGCTGTTTTGGGCTGGATCTTTATCATCAAATTCTGGTAAAATGTGTGGACCGCCGAGGAGTTGCAAATGCTTAAGTCTGAAAGATGAGGTGTCAAGATCAAATTCACATGGTCTAGAAAAAAAAAGTTGCCTAAAATCAAGAAGGTATGTGACATACAAACTCCTGAAAATGAATCAAAATGTGCTTTTATTTTTGTGAGTCTGCCACTGTCCACGCTGCACGTCAAGGATATATTTCAACTGACGTGACAGTGTTCAAAATATCTTGTGACAGTACGTGACAGTGTTCAAAATATCTTGTGACAGTCTACTTACATCCTCAACGCACGTCAAAATTTAGTAAATTGAAGCTTTTTCAAAGTCACAGTGACCTAGACAAGTCTAAATCTAGATTTTCTGTAATACTTTTTACATAAACAGGGAGATTATATCTTCATCAGTTTGAATAACGATTTTTTATTTTTAAAAAAAGGAGATTGTGAGCACAATGGTTTGACCATCTTGGGTTACTCCCCTTCCCCCTCCTTCCATCCTCCCCCCCCCCCACTCCCCCTTTTTCCGAGCAGAGACCAGAGAGGCTGAGTGACCCACTTCTAGGCGTATTATCTTCCGCCACAAATAGCATGCGCGTCGCTTCCAGCATCCTCATTATTTATCTCTGTGTGTGTATTTGTGCGCGCGCGCGCATGCGTGTGTGTGTGTTTCTGTCTGTCCAGCTTAGTCATTACTTACCTGCCTGCTTACTGCTAGTGTGTGAGTGTCTGAGTGTGTGTGTGTGTGTTTGTGTGTTTCTGAGTGAGTGTGTGTGTGTGGTGTGTGTGTGTGTGTGTGTGTGTGTGGTGTGTGTGTGTGCGCGCGCGCGCAGTGTGTGCCTGTTTCAAACCAACCTTGTTTGTCGTTATTTACCTGTCTGCTTGCTGTTTGTGCGTGACTGTAAGTGTGTGTGCGTGAGGAGAGAGACCGAGCGTGAAAGGGGAGGGACAAAGGGAAGGATAGAGAAAGAGAGAAAGGGACAAAGAGACACAGAGAGGGGCAGAGAGGAATGCACGCGCGCTCATGAGTTTGTCCATGTCTATGAGTGGCTTTT
The DNA here is from genome assembly GCA_030674185.1 of Monoplex corrugatus. Classification (NCBI taxonomy): domain Eukaryota; kingdom Metazoa; phylum Mollusca; class Gastropoda; order Littorinimorpha; family Ranellidae; genus Monoplex; species Monoplex corrugatus. Next base: position 10,748,625 of record JAPXFY010000034.1, read on the forward strand.
GTTGCTGTCACCCACAAGATTTAAGTACAAAGAAAAAAAAACGATGTGAGAAAGGAAGGGTCGCTATGTCTGCTTGTTTGCTGCTGCTGCTCCTCTGTGTGTGTGTGTGTGTGTGTGTGTGTGTGTGTGTGTGTGTGTGTGTGTGTGTGTGTGTGTGTGTGTGTGTGTGTGTGTGTGTTGTGCGTGCGCCCGCGCGCCGTTGACACCCGTTAGATTTATGTACAAACCCACTTAGAGACAGGGTCGCCTCATCCCCCCCCTTTTTTTTTTTTTTTTTTTTTTTTTGTGTGTTTGTGTGTGTGTTTGTGTGAGTGCGTGTGTCTGTCTGTCAATATTTTCTCGTTTCTCTCTGTAAAGTGTCTTTTTTCTGGGTCTTATGACTCCCCATCGGCTGATCCTCTCTTTCTCTGACCTATTTCCGCGTGAGTGTGTATGTGCGTTCGCCGGCATGCGCACGTGTTTATGTGCGTGTTAGCGAGAGAGTCAGAGGCTCTGTGTGTGTGTGTGTGTGTGTGTGTGTGTGTGTGTGTGTGTGTGTGTGTGTGTGTGTGTGTGTGTGTGTGTGTGTTTTCAGCCCTTGTAGCCCATTAGTTTTAAGTACAAATCTTCTTAGAGAAAAGTTGTCCTCTCTCTCTCTCCCTCCCCTCTCTCTCTTTATCTATCTGTGTGTGTGTGTGTGTGTGTGTGTGTGTGTGTGTGTGTGTGTGTGTGTGTGTGTGTGAGAGAGAGAGAGAGAGAGAGAGAGTACGTGTGCAAGCACACACGCGTGTGTGTTGTTTGTGTGAGTGTGCGTGCGTGCATGTATCATTTTCTCTGTCTGAAAAAAAAAACCCTCAGCTTCTATCCGACCATCTCAAACACACACTCTCTCTCTTTCCATTCCCCCTCCCCACCATATTCCTCAACCCAATCTCTGAATTCTTCAATGTACGATTTATCAATTATGAATCTGTGAGCACTCGGCTTTCTTTTTCTTCTTTTCACACACGCAGCATTCCGATTTCCATAAACATGCCTTATAGCAGTTGTTAAAACGTTAATTTTAGATAGAAATGCTGATAAAACTCTACATATTTCAACAAGTGATGAAAACTGCGCTGTCCAAAACTCGAACCTAATACAAAACAAATACATCTCCTCTCTCTCTCTTATTTCTAGTGTTATCTTAGTGTTTGACACCATCTAGTTCCAAAAATCTATCCAGTTGGCGCGTCTCCTCTTAGGTTAAAAGAAGCATCGTCAGCTTTGGCTAATGACATGACAAAAGGATTGCATATTTAGTCTGTAGTTCACCCAGCAGTGAACAGATACTTGAGCCTATTGACAGTTAAGGAATGTAAAGTAGAAAACAAGTAGGATGAGATAAAGGAGGTGGAATGAGTAATTCTGGTGAGTGGCACGATGACTTGTCTGTACAGCCACCCAGCTGTGAACCGACACCTGTCCCTGTTCAGACCTGAGGAATGTAACGCAAAGAGCAAGTGGAAGGAATTAAATGTACCCTTTCAATGCTCACAAAACTAGCCCAAGCACGGCTTTAGCAGCAAGAGGAGAGCTGGACACTGTCACAGTATAACTATAAGGTCTTCAAAGGAGAAGCCTTCCTCAAGCAAATGTTTCATCCCAAAAAATAGCTCATGTATAGCTTCAGCTTCAATCCACTCAGCAATGGATAAAAACCTGGTCATATTTAGCGTTAAGGAACGTAAAGTAACGAGCAAGTGGAATAATATCTAATCAGTCCTCATATATCTTATTTTGTGCACAGGCTTCGGTCTTTATCCAGTCATCATCATCGTCATGTGCTCTGCCGCATGGCGTTGGCGATCATGGCCTTCCATACGAATCTATTCCTTGTGGCTGCAAGTACATCTCCCACCCTGCAAGTCATCCAGTACTTTTTCCCTGGGCCTACCTGGTGCTCTCTTTCCCTCCAGCTTTCCTGTTGTGACCAGGTGCTCTAATTTCTCTTTCCTCATAAAAAGTCCCATAAATGTTGCTTGCCTTTTTCTTATCTTCTTTATCAATAACCTTCTTGTGTCTGCCTCCTTCAAGACTGTCTCGTTCGTTTGTTTTCTTTGCTGTCCATGGAGATCTCAACATTCTTCTCAGAACCCGCATTTCAGTTGCCTCAATTTTCTTCTGACTTTACGTGTTGACTGTCCACGCCTCACAACTATGTAACACCCAAACATTCTCTTCTTGATGTTAACTGATAGACATTTGTTGGTAAGAACGCTTTTCATCTTCTTGCTTTATCAGTCACTACTTTATCCAGCAGTGAATGGAAACCTGATCATATTCACGGCGAGGATTGTAAAGCAGCGAGGAAGTAACAGACCCTCCACCATGAAAACTTGGTCAAGACCATTGTGCCCGAGGCTGTGATCACCTAACTCCACAGTTCTGGCTTTGCCGGCTGTTGCTTTTTTGTAATAACATGGAAACAAATCACTGAGTACATGTATGATTTTGCCAACGTTACACGGCACACTCACTATCAAAATGCATCTTGTGTTGGACAGGTTGGAGGGTAGTGGGCTGGGGGAGGCGGGAGTTAAGCATCATTCTTTACCTGCCTGAAATATTAGAGTGGAGTGTGTAACCTAATGGTTAAGAGCACCTACCTGGAATGCAAAAACCATGGGTTCGAATCACACACTGGATAGTGACTGTTCTCTCCCCTCCACCAGATCTTTAGTGGTGGTCTTGGTGCTAATCTCCCAGATGAGACAATAAACATAGCACATGCTCAGTGCATGTTAAAGATTCCTCAGCAATAAAGGGGTTTCACTGGAAAAAATCTGTAGTTTAAATCTACTTCCATAGGGTAAAGAAAAATACAGGTATAAAATAATACAGGGGTGGGGAAGGTGGGGGGAGGGATTACACTGCAGCTACACGTTTCCCAATGGAGAATTTCATATGGTAAATCCACTGTGACAGAAAAGATATAAACACAAACACAAATAAATGCAAATCAAAAGTTAGTTTTCCAAAACTCACAACTTATCACACCGCAGTAGACAGCACCCCTGCCAAAATCAAAATTCATTTTCGGTTGGAGAGGTGAAAGGGGGTGAGGGTGCGGTTAGCACCATATTTTGCTTGCCTAAACAGATAATTGTCCAAAAATCACAACTGATTATACCACACCACATTGCTGCCCATCAGCAGTAGCTCTTTATCTCCTTTAGATCCAATTATTCCAGTGAGGAGTCTTTTATCTCTTTCAAAACCAATTACAACAGTGACAGTAACAAGAGACAATATTTTACACAAGTTCCACAACACTTCAAACCCAAAAGGTCAAAACTAATTGCACATGTTGAAATAATTGTCAGTTACCTCCACATTAAATCAGCAAAAACAACAATAACAACAACAGCAATAATAACAATTATGAAGACGTGCTGAGCGCCACTACACTCTAACGAGGACTCATCACTGTACAATGGCATGAACCAGACACAAAAACCTACAAGGGGGAAAAATGGCAAAAGTATGTTGAATGCATGAACAATGTGCATGGAGGGAAAATAAAACCTGTTACAACACTGACTTACATTAGCAAATCATTGAAGGAGATAGCACTGTTTGAATTAAACTTTCCAGGTTTTCAGATCTTTGCAAAATGTCTTCGGAGACACACCTGAAGACAATTTAAGAATCAGAGAATTACAAGTAGCTGGGCTAATATACCTGTGGGAAAATGTCTCTCTCCAGAAGTCTCTCATTCACAATCGTGATACGTCTTATTCAGACGCTGAGTGGGTAAAGCTAGTACTGTAGTAGTAGTAGTTTCGCTTCGTTTTGTTTTGTTCTGTCTTGTTTTGATTTGTTTTATTATAAATTCAGAAAGATAAACTGGGCCATTATTTCAAATGTGCAATGGAGTTTTTGAGTTTGGAATCTGTTCAGGACGAGTTCACCACATTAAAACAATTCCATGTGCTCTACCCAAATCTGCCAGCAGTTATCTGCCCAAACCTTGAACCCAAGCAAAAACTCTTGTGCCCTACCCAAATATGCCAGCAATTATCTGGCAAACACCTTGATCCTTAGCAAAACTGCATGTGCCCTATCCAAACCTGCAAGCAATTATCTGCCAAACACCTTGATCCTTAGCAAAACTGCATGTGCCCTGTCCAAACCTGCAAGCAATTATCTGGCAAACCCTTTGAACCCATGCAAAATTCTATACGCTCTACCCAAATCTGCCAGCAGTTATCTGGCAAATGCCTTGATCTTTCACAAAACCTTATGTGCTCAACCCAAATCTGCCAGCAATTATCTGATAGACTTCTTGATGCTAGGTACAACCCTAGGCCCTGTCTAGGTCTTGCACTGGGGAAGGGAACAGAACCCATAAAATAATGGTACCAGCAGCAGCAAACCAGCCAACCGTTATGTTACTGGTCGGGATTGAACTCCAGACATGCAAGAGATCTGGACAGTCCATGGCTGTGTGGCACAGTGACAAAGGAAATTTTGTACTTAATCCTACTACAGAAAGGGAGCCATGACTAGCAGAGGGTTATGAAGGGTAAATGTAATGATAACAATTAACTGTGTACTGTAGAGTCTATTGCTGGTAAGCTCTTGATTCTCATAATAACCTCCAGTCATTTCACGAAAATAACCACAGTAATTACAAAGGATCCATGCCTACATTCACTAAATAATACCGTTATTACGGCCATTGCACAAATTTGGTCATGGGCCATAATTCTGCTACAGAAACAATTACTGCTCATCTCATAAGTGGTGTACCCATGCTAGAATCTAAATCGTCACTGTCATCAATTATCATTAAGGATAATTTATATATTACAGAATTAGATTGACTGACTTGATATACGCACTTCAATTATTAGTGACATTAACAAGCGCAAAACCCTTCCACATAAGTATTATTATGGAACTATTATAACGCCATGCAAAATCATTATCGCAAAACCAATATTACAGAAACGTTATTTCAGATTCTCCCTTTTCGCTAGGTTTTTCTCATTTCAATACATGTTTGTACAAAAAAGAAAACAATTCTATGTTGGTTTGTCACATATTTTCAATCTCCCTTTAAAAAAATGGACACAGTTTCATTTCAAAGGGAGATATGTGTGTGTGTGTTGTTGTGTTGTGCTGTGTTGTGCTGTGTTGTGTTGTGTGAGAGAGATAAAAATGAGTTGTAGGAAGACTTTCTCACTAATCTCAGCTCTTTCTTCATGACCGTTTACCAAATTTGGGTCAAATGGGTGAGCCAGAGAGTTTTGACTGTGGAAGCTTGGAAATGATGATGTCAAGGTCAAGGCCACATGCACAAAAACAATTGTGCTAAAAATCAGCACTTTGTGTGGAAAGCATGAGAACAGCACTTAATATTTTCAATTATTTTATCATTGTTGTAATAGTCTGCCACTGTCCTTGCTTCACAGTCTTCACTTCACTTCACATCTAGTTTTATTTCATCTGAAAAGTATTCAAGGTTACAGTGAGACTGAAAAGTATGAAATCTGGATTCTGTTGAATAACTTGTATAAAAACTTAAAGCATTAGAATGGCCTGACCATACTGTTAAAACACACATGACTTTAGGACAGTTTTGACAGCACAAAGCAATGCGATAAGACATGCAACAAGCACAGATATACAGTGTACTAGTATTGTGTACTTGGCTGAGAACAAACAAGAACTTACGTAACAGTCCTCTTAAATTAATCACACAGGTCAATGTTATGTTTCTGTGCTGCACTCATGGCACTGTCTTGCATTGGCTGCATTGCACTACAGTGTGCAGTATGGTGCAGCATGGTGTTGCATGCATTGTGATGTGATGTGTTGCACTACAATGTGTTTCCATGCGTTATGTTTTGCTGTGCTGTGGTGATGTGGACTCATGTGATGCATTGCCATGGTGTGGTGTGGTGTGGCACTGCATTGTCATGTCATGTTGCATCACATCATTTCATATTGTTGTGCTGTGCTGAAACGTATTGTGTTGCAAAGATCTGAACTGTGTTGTAAGTTTTATTCCGTTTATGTTACTAAGTACTATGTTTCGTGTGATCGTGTGTGTGTGTGAATGTGTGCATGCAGGCATGCATGCAGAAGGTCTGTGTGTGCATGCATGCATATATCTAGCGTCTAATTTGTGTTGTAGTTTGTTCACTCTCATAATGGATGTGTGTGTGTGTGTGCATGACAGTGTGAATGCATGATTGTGTCTGCTTGTGGGTGTGCAGGTAGGTGTGAAATCTGGGCTGCTTTCAACTTGGAGGTCACTTACTGCAATTGTGCAACATCGTATTTTTCTTCTTTTTTCATTTTTTACATTATGCTATGTAAAGCACTGATTGTTTGCACATGTTAAAAGTCAGATTCTTTTGTGCAGTTGTGATGAACATTAAAATTAGAATGGACATCAAGATATTGCAAAGCAGTGCAAAAATACTATTACAATTAAGCTACTGAAATTTACAGATGAGCAAAGCTTCTGTAAATTTAGCCCCAACAGACTTTTTAATGCATCTGGCTCCCCCTATCACAAAAGTACTGTTCATGCATTCTAACAGCAACATAATCATCATCCTCTCTGGCTTGCTGGCTGCTGAGTGTTTGATAGAATCTTTTAAACTGTAGTCATTTTAAGTCGTAATATAAGTTGTAGTAATTGCAGTGATTGTTGGAAACTGTTAGTATGACAACTTCTGCAGTGTTGTTAATTGCCAAGTAAACCTGTTCTATACTTACAGCTTGGTGAGAATAAGCAGCAGTCTGTTCAAGAGTAAGATTACAGAACTTTCAGATTGAAAATCATACATCCATCCAAATCCATACAAGACTTCAGAGGACAGACAGTGAAATACTGTACCAATTTGTTCAGTTTCAAATGTTCCAGTTACAGTTAAGACTGATACTCTCTCTCTCTCTCTTGTTCTCTCCCTCTCTCTCTCTCTCTCTTGTTCTCTCCCTCTCTCTCTTTCTCTCTCTCTCTCACACACACACACACACACACACTCACATCATACACATGATACTGTAAACAAATGTATTTTAGCTTTTATGTCAGACAAAATAGTATTGATCATATTATATTGTATATATGTATATTTGATCTTTTCTGCTTGTACTCATTATACAAGACAGATATTGTACAGCATGGACAAATGTGGTTATCAACTCGAGATTTGTTTTAATTCCAATCATTAGTTATTTTCTGTTTTAATTCTAATCTTTGCATATTTTCTGATATAAATATATAGCTCCACCAAATGTGTACTGATACTGACAATTTTACACAACTGTAAATGCGAAATCTATTCCCATTTAACATATATATATATCTCCTCAAGAAGTATACTTCTGACAGTTGTATACTACTTTCAACCTTACAAATCTATTCCCTTGTAATGTACTTCCTCCAGAAGTGTACTTTCGACAATTTTACACAACTGACAAAGTAAAATTGATTCTCTCATAATTTACCTCTTTGAGAAATGTGCTTCTGACAAATTTTACACAATTGACAAGGTTACATTCATTCCCTTTTTAATAGTTCATATGTTGTCCTTGTTGACAAAATGTGCATGCAATTTGAGAATTTTTGTTCTTGGGTTGTTTTGATATACATGTGCATGTATGTGTGTGTGTGTGTGTGTGTGTGTGTGTGTGTGTGTGTGTGTGTGTGTGTGTGTGGTGTGTGTGTGTGTGCATGCACATGCGCATCTGTGAAGGACTTTTAATTTCTGACATGGGCAAAACGTGTCTTCATATTTATGAAGAAAAAAGTTGAATAATGTAATTTCCTTACATTTGATCATGAATTTGAGTAGCATTCCAAATATATACACCACATCTAAACATAATTTCATTACATTTTATCACAATTTCAATAGTATTTCTGATACTAATGAGCAGGATAAAACAGGTATCTATATAGTACTTTAGTAGTAACTCCGATTTTGTTAGAGATGTCTGCTGCTACAAGTACAACTATCAATTAGTGATTGTTAAGCATGCTAGAGTACTGGCAGTGTGTGTGTGTGTGTGGTGTGTGTGTGTGTGTGTGTGTGTGTGTGTGTGTGTGTGTGTGTGTGTGTGTGTGTGTGTTCTGTGTCTGTGTGTGTGTCTATATCTGTCAAAGTGTATGTTTCTCACTGTGTGTGTGTGTGTGTGTGTGAGTGTGTGTGTGTGTGTGTGTGTGTATGTGTGTCTATATCTGTCAAAGTGTATGTTTCTCACTCTGTCTGTGTGTGTGTGTGTGTGTGAGTGTGTGTGTGTGTGTGTGTCTGTGTCTATATCTGTCAAAGTGTATGTTTCTCATCTGTGTGTGTGTGTGTGTGTGTGTGTGTTGTGTGTGTGTGTGTGTGTGTGTGTGTGTGTGTGTGTGTGTGTGTGTGTGTGTCTGTGTTGAACTAAGTGTGCGTGTGTGTGTGTGTGTGTATACACGTATGTGCAATTTGCACAATTATGTGTGTGTTGTGTGTGTGTGTGTGTGTGTGTGGTGTGTGTGTGTGTGTGGGGTGTGTGTGTGTTGTGACAGAACTTTTACTTGTCAAAAGAACCCAAAGCAGGATTATAAAAAAGAGTATTTGTAACTTGTCCTACCCCTCCCCCTAGGCTTTTATGTTTTGTATCCTTGTTTTTCAGCATCATTAGTGAACATTTGAGTGAACAATGAGAGCATGCACTGTGACTTCATTTACACATCAAGATTTACCAATCATTTCGTGCCTTATAAATATCATTACTGTTTGGCTAAGCATCAACATTTATCATTATTATTACTATATGATTTAATGTATTTATATTATCAGTGCTATGATATTATCACTGCTATTATCATAATCATTTTTTATTATTATTTATTATAATTAATACTAATTCCAGTAGTATTCTTGACAGAGACAAAACCTGTGTGTTTACACTTGTACTTGTATCTGTAGATTCATTTGATTTTACATTTTCCCTGTAGGGATGCCAGGGGTTCTTTCAGTATAAATAGTATCCCCACTTCTGGAGATTCTGTGCTAGAAATTTCCTCTTCTGTTGCTCTTTATTTGCTGCTTTGCTGTTCTGTTTACTTTTATGTGTCTGATAAAGTCTTATGTAATTTCTCTTAGGATTAATAATTGGGTACATGTATTAAGTGTACTTTTTTCCTCTCTGGGGAAATGTAATATGTGGAAGCAATTTGAAGTAATTTAGACCTGTTTTTATATGTTTTAGTATCCTTAGTTATGTTTGAATTTGTATTCAGGTACGTTTTTTAAATCCCCTATGTGATAAACTGGATGGAGTAGTCAACGCCAGATGCATCTCCTTAGATTATATGCGCATATGCATTGATATGTGTACTTAATTTTCTTTTCTTCATGTTGAAGTATTGTGTAGGCCTATGTTTCGAAGTGGTTATAGCCCTGATATGGCTCTATGCAATGGGCTGAGCTTTAAACAAAAATAACAACAACAATTTTACATTTCATCATGAATTTCAGTTACTCTGGACACATAAGGGACGGGGTGGCAGACAGCACAATGTACAGCTTCAAAATGTCACAGGTAAAACATTAGTTTCATTCCACAGCACATATCTACGGCGATTTATTTTCATTCCTTTCATTCCTGGCTTTACTTGCCCTGCTCCCTGGTGCCCCCTTGATTTATGTGCTAAAAGCGTGTAAACAACACTGAGACAGACAGACGGGGAGACACTGACAGTGTACAACATGTACAAGGAAGTTTTTTTTCCACACGTCAACATGATAAGCGACATCAGCATTTGGCCCGAGTGGTTTTTCGGCATGATGTGATCTGTACGCGTACACTACGACCTAAGCCCTCAATGAAACTTTGCACCCATATCGTCTCAAACCGAGAGAAAAAGTAAGCCGTAAGCGCATTCGAAAAATGTGCAATTTGGACAAAAGATGAAGCGTCTGTGTATGAATCAGCTCGTCTATGTTGTGATTAGAATGTCGATGAGGTACACGGTTTCGTAGACAGACAAGCGGCTAACGATGATGGGAAATGAATTAGCGAGACTGCCATTCATGAAAGCGTGCCAATGCAGTTTGTGAATGGACGCTTTGTGGAGCGAGAACGAGGCTACCGACTTACCTTGGGTAAACGCATCGAAGCCACCCGGAATATTTTCTTGGCCTTTGGCTCCCCGAAGAATTCCACACTTTCCATCGTGTAGTCGGGCTGATAAAAATCAAGGTCCATGCTCCTGCAATGAAACAGAAATGCTGTCAAGGCGATCTTGGTTGTCTTTTCGGTCGGCTACCCTAGAAGCAGTCGAACCATTCACAACTCATTCAGCCATGATGAATAAAAAAAATATCATACGCCGACGCTCTTTCAGTCTTTGTATATTTAAAATTCATCAGCAAAAACATAATTGATTAAAAAGTTATGCAAATTCTTAAAGGAAAGCAGAAATTATGAGAGGGAAATAAATATGAAACCGAAATAAACTCACCGATCAAAACAGAAAGTTCAATGCACCTTGCCTCGCTGTAACTAACTTTCAAGCAGACGACGCAGAAATCTCCCCAATGGCAAGTCTCCGAGCTCGAAAGTAGGTCAAGATGCGAGGGACTATCAAAAGTAAAATCGAGTCCTGGAAATGGGAAGGAAGGCAGAGCGATGATTAATCCTGCACGACGAAGACAAAAAAGAGCGAGCGAGAGACAAACTTCACCGCGATGCAGTGCAAGCCATGCCGTCCCGCTGTGGACAGATTTGAAACAGCGTGTCCACAAGTTTTCAACTCGATGTTGTCAACGCGCTCATCCTCTTCTGTTTCCTTTCAGTGCACAAGCGGAGCCGCGGCGACCCAGCGACGCTCGCGGACCTGTTGGAGTGTGAATCGCCAAGACGTGAAAAAGTAAACTGCCAGCCCATTGGTTCAGGTCACCAAAGATGGGGTCACGGGGCGGAGCCGACCTTTATTCCGACAATCGCAGCTTTTGAAAAGTAGTTGCGGTTTGCGGTGACCCAGAAGATTTTTCTTCTTCTTCTTCTTCTTCTTCGTCTTCTTTTTTTTTTTTTTAATTATCCCCCCCCCCTTCCCTCGATGATTTATTGCAGTGTCACTTTGCTATCACACAGCACGCGAATGGGATTAAAAGGCACCCCCAAAATAGTAGCTGGCATGTGAAACTGAGAACATGTCTCCAAACAGGATTTGTCGAACTAAAATGACTAAACGAAATTGGATAATAATCATTTGAATTAAGGCTTATTGATACTGAACGTCCTGATCAAGCTCTTAATTAAAGCGCAATGGCTTGTGCATTTTTCTTTTTTCCTTTAATGGTCTTCGTTTTACTCTCTCTCTCTCTCTCTCTCTCTCTCTCTCTCTCTCTCCTCCCCCCCCCTTCTACAATAACACCCTCCTCCCTGTTTTTTGTAACCCTTTGACTCCCGGACATTATCATATCCATCAACGGCAATTACTTAACCCTTTCACTCCTTCACCCTATGTTATCCTATCCATCAACGGCAATATAAGTTTTTGCTTTGCTAGCATGGTTGACACTGCAGGATCTGGTGACCAGTGTGCGGGAGTCAAAGGGTTATGGGAAAAAGAAACGGGAGACTTTCAAATAAACAAAACAGAGGTGTGTGTCTGTGACAAAAAAAAAAAGTGTTGGCAACATTGCCTCAGCCACTCCTGAATGGATATTTACTGACATTTAAGTCAAAGGTGTGGACTGTTCAGAAATCGTAAATGCAAAAGTTTGGACATCATGGAGCCAAGGCAAAGATTACACGTATTAAACAAAGTGTCTTAAATCATCACTTTTTAAGGGAGATGTATGAACAGCACTTTCTCAGGAACTCTTGGTCGTTATTCATGTTCTGTTTTCACTGTTTCTGCCATTGTCCTTGCTTCACGTCAAGTTCTATTTTATCTGATGCTTTTTCAAGGTTACAGTGACCTTGAGAAGACAGCAGTTTCTGGTGGGAAGCAAAAACTTCAAAACGGTTTTTCACAATTGTTTACAACAGAACATACTTGATCTTTTGCAGTCATTATACATACGTTTTGATAGAACATAATGATCTTTTGCAGTCATTATACATACGTTTTGATAGAACATAATGATCTTTTGCAGTCATTATACATACGTTTTGATAGAACATAATGATCTTTTGCAGTCATTATACATACGTTTTGATAGAACATAATGATCTTTTGCAGTCATTATACATACGTTTTGATAGAACATAATGATCTTTTGCAGTCATTATACATACGTTTTGATAGAACATAATGATCTTTTGCAACATTATACATACGTTTTGATAGAACATAATGATCTTTTGCAGTCATTATACATACGTTTTGATAGAACATAATGATCTTTTGCAGTCATTATACATACGTTTTGATAGAACATAATGATCTTTTGCAGTCATTATACATACGTTTTGATAGAACATAATGATCTTTTGCAGTCATTATACATACGTTTTGATAGAACATAATGATCTTTTGCAGTCATTATACATACGTTTTGATAGAACATAATGATCTTTTGCAGTCATTATACATACGTTTTGATAGAACATAATGATCTTTTGCAGTCATTATACATACGTTTTGATAGAACATAATGATCTTTTGCAGTCATTATACATACGTTTTGATAGAACATAATGATCTTTTGCAGTCATTATATATACGTTTTGATAGAACATAATGATCTTTTGCAGTCATTATACATACGTTTTGATAGAACATAATGATCTTTTGCAATCATTATACATACGTTTTGATAGAACATAATGATCTTTTGCAGTCATTATACATACGTTTTGATAGAACATAATGATCTTTTGCAGTCATTATACATACGTTTTGATAGAACATAATGATCTTTTGCAATCATTATACATACGTTTTGATAGAACATAATGATCTTTTGCAGTCATTATACATACGTTTTGATAGAACATAATGATCTTTTGCAGTCATTATACATACGTTTTGATAGAACATAATGATCTTTTGCAATCATTATACATACGTTTTGATAGAACATAATGATCTTTTGCAATCATTATACATACGTTTTGATAGAACATAATGATCTTTTGCAATCATTATATATACGTTTTGATAGAACATAATGATCTTTTGCAGTCATTATACATACGTTTTGATAGAACATAATGATCTTTTGCAATCATTATACATACATAGATTATAATCATTCTTACATAATCTGTTCTCTAAATTCCTTTGGACTTACTGTGCTTTACATAATCAGACTTTGCAGTGGATCGTGGAGAACTCACAGCTGTTACAGTCCATTATCTTGTTGCACAGTATGCATGTTCAGTGGTCATGTACGCAGGCCAGTGTTGTTATGAGTTTCCACTGGACACTGACATGACTTACAGGATCTGTAAATGAACATGCATATTGTCCACTCCTTACCGACCAGGCGTAGGTATACACACAGATCAGACCCAGGATCTTCCAAATGGAAGTCCAACATTTACCCGCCATAACAACGTAAGTAATTAAAGCTGTCAGAAGAATAGTCAAGCCATATACATATATATATAAAGCTCTTTTATTCACAAGGTTAAGGTATCATATGTGTGAACAGCAGCATCACCATAAAGGATAAAAGGAAAGATAATCTGTTTAGTATTTTAGTAGTGCCTTGAGTCAGACTTTGCGAACGTCAAAGCTCGGATGACTTTGACTCGATCTTTAGGTCACAACTACAAGATTGTAGAAATGTGTGTTCTATGTTTTGTCTCATACCTTTTAATTGTTTGTAATCATATTTGGGTATTTGTGTCTTTGTTTTGTTTTGATTTTTACTGGGACAATAATTCTTCTTAGAACCTGTTTTTGATTGACCTTGATCGATTTTCAAGGTCATCTGCATCTTGGTGATTACACTGTATGAAACAATAACCATTACAAAAGAAAGATATGAGAATGGCTTGACTTTTTTTTGAGGTCGGTGGAGATCTAGTTGCTAAGCCTGTGTTCCCGTTATATCAGGTGTGTGTGTTCTTTTTTTTTTTTTAAATCAAGGCGCGGAGGGCTGTGGCCTGGCAGATCGCGTCACCAGGGATTTTTGAGTGAAGTGGGACAGGGGCGCCACTTTTTCAGTTCAATGGCTGCGAAAAGAACGCCGTTGTCTGAACACGTGAAAGGCAGACTTTGAGCGAGAGTGAGACGGAACAACAATTGATTAAACGACGTCGCATGTTGTGGCTCACCCAGCCCCAGCAGGTGCTGAAAACATTGTGAAACAGACCTAGTTTACTCTAGGGTTTAACTAACGGTAAAACTGATTCACTGATGGCCGACCTGATAAGAAAGAGCGACACACGGAGACTGATTTGACGCGTGTGTGTGTGTGTGTGTGTGTGTGGAGAGAGAGAGAGAAAGAGAGAGAGAGTTCAGTCTTCCGATGGTTTAAGCTATTGCTGGTTATGAAGCGGTGTGAAATACCAAGACATTTTTCAACCAAATGTACGTACGAACGTATAACTTATCTATCAAGTCATACGATGACAAATAAGTGAGCAACAATACATAAAAATTTCAGATGTAAAGATACCTATAAAGCATTGTGTACCCCTTTGAGTAATTTGCAATGCTAAGTTTCTATCGACGTGTTCATTTCTTGTTGCAAGAAGTACATTAAAAAAACTGAGATAGATTACATGTTGCTTATAGCTAGCCGACCCTAGGGCTACATCAAGGTTAACACCATGTTAGCAACAGCTCTAAGTTTAATTAAAAAGACAACAGCAAAAAAAAAAATTAAAATATATGTGTATATAGATCTCTATATGTATATATAAAGCGCGATTATTCTTTCAAGTTATAACGGTGCGGAAGGCTCTGGCTTGCAGATAAAACACTTTTCCCATACGATGAAATTTGTTGATATATATTTTTTTTTAATTTGAAGCGAGAAAGAGAGAGAGAGAGAGCTTTGACGTAAGCGAGAGAATGTGTGGGACGTGTGTGTGAGAGAGAGAAGAGTCTGAAATTTGAAAGGCAGAGAATTTGTTTTTGAGATTTGTGTATGGACAGAACTGAGCTAACGGGAACGGGGATCCCAAACCTCATCAGTGCAAGAAAAACACGAACGTAAACAACGGCACTTTTCCCACTTGCCATGGAATTTAACCAAACAGGGGGCGTTCAGGGAGGTGTGGCTCAATTACTGGATTTTAAAGAAATGACTCGCTGCCAAGGAGTTAAAGTTTACAGCTGGAGTTCACAGTGTTTCATAGATTCTTTGTCCCTATTCTCCCACCCTCACCCCACCCCATCCCCACCTTCCTCATTTCATGATCTTGTCAGTGAGTAGGGTTTTGCGCAGGCTGACCGAGTCTCTCAGATAAGCGCTAGCAGATTTTGGCAGAGCGCATATCGAACTGGCTGAGTGCGATGAATTCCTCTTGAACAAACATCTTCAAGAGGGCTTTACTGCTCTCAGATATCTCCATATTCGCTCCATCCAATCCACCTGTTATCTGACAGACTCCTTGAGCCTGCGCAAAACCCTATCTGCTGGTGATGTCTTGGAATGGGAAAGGGTTTGATCCCTACGAAACACTGACACCACCAGAATGATTTAGGATGTGCAGCCAACAAAACAGCTTTTGTGAGGTGAAGTTGTATTAGAAACATGAAATCTTGAATCCTCAGCTCCATCAATTGGGCCTGCATTAACTTTTGTCCACCCCAGGGGCCGAAAAACATGGCAGTCTAAACAGCTGAGCTATCTCTGCTTGCCATGGAGTTGAAACAAACAATAGGTCCAATAGATAGGTAGGGTTCAATACGTATTCTTAACCACTGCAAGTGTTCATCCCCCAAACTTATAAAAGTTTCGTTACTGTCAACTGTGATGTTTCAGTTCTGTTGGCCGTTGTTTTTCAACTTTCGCAGCTTCTAAACTCGCAACATCTCTTGTCTTGTCTCCTGTCGATCATTGTAATTCAGTGGTCTCTGGTTTGCCCGTTTCTTCTGTCACGTGCCTCCAACGTATTCTGCATTTTGCAACCCGTCTTTCCCGCTGTAAAAGGCTTGATTATACCACTCCCTTGCTTCACTTTCTCCACTGGTTGTCTGTCTTTCAAAGAATTTCATGTAAAATCATGTGTATGAAAAATATTGCATCCACTTGTCTTTGAGACCACCTGCAAATATACACCATGCCTGATCTGTCGTTCTGCTTGTGATACTATTAATTTACAATTTTTTCAATACAGATGTTCCACAGTCGGTCGCCGTTCTCTTTCTGTCTCTGGTCCATACAAGTGGAATGAGCTTTCTCTGTCTATGTGACAGTCACATTCTCTGTCTTCCTTCAAATCTAACTTGAAGACATACCCTTTTGTCCAGCAGCGATTTCCTCTGTACGTGTTCATCCCCCTTCGGTCCACTCCCCCTCTCGTCCTCCCTCTTCCGGTGTGCGTGTGCTTTGTGCCCTTGAGTTTTTGTCATTGTGAGTCAATGCTTAGTGAATGATGACAGTATGCTCTTTGATTTCATTTGCATATCACGATTTGGCGCCATATAAATGTCATGATTATCATTATCATTGTTTTCCAAGGAGAATATCATTATCATTATTTTCCAAGCAGAAAAACACTCCTTTATCCAGGAATAGAAAGAAAGATTTCACCCAAAAATGACTAGCTATCAAAGAATTCGGAGCTTGGAATTTGTTCAAGAGGGATTCATCGCCCTCAGACAATTCCATACACGCTCCACCCAAACCTGCCAGCATTTTGCACAAAACCCTATGCGCTGACAAGGTCTTGAAATGGTGAGTGGGGATGGGTGGGGAGAGGGACGTATGAAACACTAAGCGGACACCACTGGAATAATGGAAACATTCAGACGGACAGCGAACAGACCAGTTTTTGATGCTGCTGGTTGGAATTGAAGTCAAGGGTTATTGTTTCATATTGGCCACAGAGAAGTATGTGTGTCTGTCTGTCTGCGAGAGTATGTGACAAAAATGGGTAAGATAAATTTTCTCAACTGTTTTTAGATGAATCTTTAGGCCCGTTGTGTCCTAGTCAGTTTTTATTAACAAAACGCAGCCTAAAAGTATAAGCTCGGTATGAGCGAGTTGATATATCCAAATGTACGAGACTGGCCGTGACACAGTAATGTTCTAAGCACCTGTAGCTGGAGTAGTAGGATTTGTTATCGTTATTGTTGTTTAAAGCCCAGCCGACTGCGTAGAGCCATATCAGGGCT
Organism: Monoplex corrugatus; assembly: GCA_030674185.1. Classification (NCBI taxonomy): domain Eukaryota; kingdom Metazoa; phylum Mollusca; class Gastropoda; order Littorinimorpha; family Ranellidae; genus Monoplex; species Monoplex corrugatus. Next base: position 10,765,897 of record JAPXFY010000034.1, read on the forward strand.
ATAACCGCCTCAAAACATACAAAACTTCAACAGGAAAGAAGAAAAAAAAATTAATTACCCATATCAATGCAATCGTGCACATAATCTAAAGACATGCTCTCGGCGTAGGAAAATATAAAACAAAAGCCGCCGAAGTGTATTCTTTCTGGGAAATTTATTTTAACCACCAGGAGTGTTGTTTTCGTGGAATCAATACACTCCCTTATCAAAGAAAGAAAGACTTCACCCAGGTAATTTATACTGCCCCGGTGTGTGTGTGTGTGTGTGTGTGTGTGTATGTGTGTGTGTGTGTGCGCGCGCGCGCACGTCTCTCTCTCTCTCTCTCTCTCTCTGTTCATTCTTTCATGTAACGTCTTTTCATTCTAGGTTAGGCTAGGCAATGGGTGATAGAAGAGCAGGGGAGTAGAGGAGGGGGTAGGGGAAAGGGGAGATAAAACAAGAGACAGAAAGTGAAGAAGAACAAGGAGAAACAAGGACACAAAAAAGAGACATGGGTCTGCAGGTAGATGGCAATCAAATGAACAGTAACTATAAGGGAAAAATTTACACTACAAACATACATTATTTAAACATTGCAGTAATACATAAACGGGACTGTCGATCGATGAATCATGAAATTTCAAACAATATGACTTGATTTGATGTTACTTTTTTTTAAATGCGCTTCAGGATAGTTTTTATGTGTGAACGTTGTTTGTAAAACATATATATAAAAGGAACGCAGTTTGTTGCGGTATAAAACAGTGATACAGTGGGAATTGTTTACCGCAAAGGCATTTCAGTTTTACACTATATTGCTTTCACAGTGCTTTGTCGAAGACGAAAGTACACAGTAACAAGCGACCTTAAATGATATCTGCATTTTCTTTTGCAGCTCTGTGTGTGTGTGTGTGTGTGTGTGTGTGTGTGTGTGTGTGTGTGTGTGTTCTCTCTCTCTCTCTCTCTCTCTCTCTCTTAGTGGTGTGTGTGTGTGTGTGTGTGTCTCTCTCTCTCTCTCTCTCTCTCTCTCTCTGTGAGTGTGTGTGTGTGTGTGTGTGTGTGTGTGTGTGTGTGTGTGTGTGTGTCTTTGCGTATGTGTGTGTGCGTGTATGTTTAAGCACGGAATATTCTGAATATTATGTCAACGATTTTGCAGTGTCTCAGTTTGGTAGATACGAACGGTAGGTTTGTGTGTGAAAATATCTCAAAATATAATCATGTCATAATATAAAGTCATTTTGACTTATCATATACACATAAACTCAGCAAACATAGTATGTTCAAAACAAAGTGGGAAAACTGTGACAGACTGAAGCTAAATATCGAAAAAAAAGTTGTGTTTTTTGTTTTGTTTTGTTTTTGTTTTTTGTTTGTTTGTTTTTTAAATAGAAAGAAGACAACCATACTCAAGCCGACGATGAAGTATACTTAACAATAAATTTTCTCTAGCCCTTCATGAAACGGGCTTTCAGCTGATTGAGTGGTTTTCTGTTTGTTTGTTTGTTGATTTGTTTGTTTGTTATTCCTGATGGCAGTAGAAAGTTCCTAACAAACGAACACTTCCCCATGGAGATGGGATTTTTTTCCTAGAAAAAATAAAACTTCCAGAGATTTTTTGTTTTGTTTTGTTTTATTTTGTTTTGTGTGTTTGTTTATTTGTTTGTTTTCCTTGGGAATCGTTTTTGTCTCCTGCAGCCGTTCTGACCAGCCTGCATGCCTGTAGAGGACGTTCAGCTTCTATGGCTAGTTCCGCTTGTCGTTTTTCATGCAAAAACTTTAACAGACAAATGCTTTGGTTGTCGTTTCTTAATTTGATTACCTAGCTATGGTGGCTGTTTCAGTGCTAACAGAACTGCTGAAAAGGTGGAGGTGACACGGAACACTTAATTGATTTACAACATTAATTAGTTAGTGCGGCTCCACAAGCATGGTACTGAAATAGTATAGTTTACTCTGAGATTTAAGTTTTTACCGTAGTCGTCAACCTGGGTAAAGAGAGAAAGAGAAAAAGATGGGTGGTGAAGGAGGTACACATAATTTGGAATTTTCAGTTTGGTCGCATCCGGATATTTTCATATGCGCTCCACCTAAATCTTCCAACAATCGTCTGGCAGACTCCCTGAGCCTGCGCAAGAGAGAGAGTGGTAGAGAGAAGGAGAGAGAGAGACAGACAGACAGAGATAGACGGAGACAGAGACAGAGATAGACAGAGACAGAGACAGAAAGAGGGGGGGGGGGGTAGAAAGATACAGAGAGATACAGAGAGGGAGAGAGAGAGAGGTGAGTGAGTGAGACAGAGAGAGAGACAGTGAAGGAGAAAGAGAGAGAGAGAGAGAGAGCTAGAGAGAGGGAAAAAGACAGAGAGAGAGACAGACAGACAGACAGAGCTGGGAATGAAACAGACAGGCAGATAGAGACTGGGAGGGGGGAGGGCTGGTATGAAGATGAAAGGAATTTTCGCTAACTCATTAATGAGGAGAAACAGACAGACGAACAGAAAGTGTACGTGAAGAACTTTTTTGATTACCTAATGACGACACATAAACGAATAAACAGACAGACAGACAAGACAAACACACATGCACAGTATAAAGAAAAATATGTACAAGAATTTCTCGACTGTTTATTGGGCGCACCTTTTTTTCACTTTAATTAATTATCCCAAGTGAGCTATAAAACCGTACACCCACCTGTACCCAGCTAATGAAGAGTCGGCCACGACTGTAAGATTTTGAATGGTAATGGCATCAGCAGAAAGAGTTTATACCCAAAACACGCTGGAAAAACAGCTAAATTTCTTCTGTTTACGATGGAACTGAGCCAGAAATAAGTCTGGATACGTCTGGATCAACAGAGTTCATCATCGCGATAATGCGTTATCATCATCTTCATCTTCATCACTGTCATTATCGTCATCATCATGGGCCTAATAATGGGAACATATTCGCAGTCATCGCCCGAGCTTTGCTTGAGAGCCCGAGACATTTACATAGAAATCGAATTCAAATTGGCTTAATTATGCTGTTTCTCTTGCTTTATGTGTGAGTGAGTGAGTGAGTGAGTGTGTGTGTGTGTGTGTGTGTGTGTGTGTGTGTGTGTGTGTGTGTGTGTGTGTGTGTGTGCGGGTATGTGTGTGTGTGTGTGTGTGTGTGTGTGTGTGTGCATGCGTGCGTGTATGTATATGTGTTCGTATTGTGTGTGCGTGTTTGCGCGCGCGCGCACTCGTGTGTATGTGTGTGTGCATGCGTGCGCGTGTGTGTTTGTGTGTGTGTGAGTGCGTGCGCGCCTGCGTGTGTGTATGCGTATGTGTGTGTGTGTGTGCGGGCGCGCGTACGCGTGGTTAACGTTCTGATTTTTCTCGAATGTTTGAATGGACGTTGTTTCGCCCACGCTTTGCAGGCGATATGTTACTGCATAGTTTGCGTACTCTACTTTCGGTTGGGTGCGTACTGGCTGTTTTCATGTTTTCCCTAGGCCACCTGACTCTGCCATGACATACATGATCTTTAACATGCACATTTGATGTTCTTGTTGTTGTGTGTGTGTGTGTGTGTGTGTGTGTGTGTGTGTGTGTGTGTGTGTGTGTGTGTGTTGTGTGTTGTGTGTGTGTGTGTGTGTGTTGGTGTGTGTGTGTTGTGTGTGTATGTTGTGTGTGTATGTGTGTGTGTGTATGTTGTGTGTGTATGTGTGTGTGATGTGTGTGTGTGTATGTGTTTGTGTATGTGTGTGTGTGTGTGTGTGTGTGCGTGCACATGAAGGAGATGTAGGCACTAACAGGTGTGCACTCAGATTGAACTTAAGAGATCGGCAAAATCCCACCCTTTACCCACTAGGAAGGAGGTACCCAGGCAGGCAGCGTCAGACTCACACCTCCCGATTAGAACTCCAACGTCTTATCCACTGGACCATCGTGCCTGTCGATTCTCTGTCTTCTGTACATCTGTCTGTTTGTTTCTAGATCTGTCTGTTTATCTGTCTGTCTGTTTATTTTTATATCTGTCTGTTTGTTTGTCTGTCTGTATGCCTGTCTGTCAGACACATCCATTCGCACCTACATCGACATACATTTGCGCGCGACCGAGAGTGCATACAGAGTGTATGTGTGTGAGAGAGTGAGAGAGAGAGAGAGAAAAGAGAGAGAGAGAGAGAGAGAGAGAGTTACAAAAAGGGCTAATCTTTTATCAGACACTTGGGGTCTCAACTTGTCAAAAGAAGTGACCATAAATCTTAAGGCTCTCTTAAAAACATTCTACATGCCAGTCCTTGTAAACACGCTGTTTGGTACGATTTTAACCATTATTAATAACCAACAAACGCTGAAACACTGGTCAACACAGTGTGTCCCGCGCATGATGTAAGTTCCTAATAACGGATCGAGTAATCCTTGTAGAGACGGCGTGAAACACTGTGTAAAGATGGATTTCCATAGACTCGGAAAAAAAAACATCCAAAAACAAACAAACAAATAAACAAACAAATAAACAAACACAAACAAACAACAACAACAACAACAACAACAAAACCGCGAAATTCGCATGCGAAGAGTTCACGTGAAATTCGTATATGAAGAAAAGGAGCTGTTCATTGATAGAAACGAAATTTGTTCGCGCCAGTTTATTTATCTCCTCTACAATACTTGGACATCTTAGGGGATAAGGGACGTGGACTGGGTGTTAAAAAAAAGCATTTTTATATTCATGCCACTACCCTTGTTAATGAAAATATGGTTCTTGTTCATACTCTCCCGTCATCTTCTTCTTCCCCCACACAGCTCCACTTTTTGTGTGTTTAGTTTGTGTACTTGACAGATGTCATTTTTGGCCCAAAAGGTGCGCCCGTCTCGTTTTGTTCTTTATCAGATAAGCAGTTATATTCTTTTTTCGGGTCTTTTCGTTTTTGATTTGCTTTGAACGCTGGCAGTTCCTTTATATCAGACTTGATATCAATAGTGTAAAAGTGTGTGTTTCCATTTCTAACTGGTCACTGTACTGTACGTTTTGTTTTGCTTTCTTAAAATCAAAGTGGCTACCAGCGTTCAAGCACATTGTTTTGTTTTGTTTCCTCTGTGTGTGTTTGTGTGTGTGTGTGTTTGTGTGTGTGTGTGTGTGTGTGTGTGTGTGTGTGTGTGTGTGTGTGTATGTGTTTGTGTGTGTGTGTGTGTTGTGTGTTTGTGTTGTTTGTTTGTGTGTGTGTGTGTGTGTGTGTGTGTATGGGCGCGTGTGTGTGTTGTGTTGTGTTTGTTTGTGTGTGTGTGTGTGTGTGTGTTTGTGTGTGTGTGTGTTTGTGTTGTGTGTGTGTGTGTTGTGTGTTGTGTTTGTGTGTGTGTGTGTGTGTGTGTGTGTGTGTGTGTGTGTGTGTGTGTGTTTGAGCGTTCCCATTCTCTCGGATGCATGTATGATGCATGATTTTGCTTACCGCTGTGTAGACAAGTCTGTTCTTGCACAGTCTGCATACTGTTTTTGGAGCGTGTGCACTGTGGGTGTTTTCATATTTCTATAAGTTACCGCACACTGCCGTATGACTACAGGGTCTTCAAAGAGCACATTTGATAAGGGGTTCAGGAACTATCATCTCTGCACACCTGGTGACCTGGCACATCGGGAAACACCTCCATCCTTTAACCACCAAGTGGGCGGAACCTAGACAGGATCAAACCCAGACATTCCGATTGGAAGTCTGATGTCTTACCCACTTGACTATCACGCCTGTCGCTGTGTATTTCGATTGGTGTCACTTGCCACACGTTTAGGGACAGCAAATCGAACAGGAAAAGGTACTGAGAGAAAACTGCGTAGTCTCTGTGGAGGAAAATTTCACCTCATACTAACAAGCTGACATCATACCAAAAAAATTGTGACTCGTTCTCACAAAATCACGCATAAGTTATATTTTGCACATTTTTAGTTTTCCACATCACAAGCAAGTACAGACTCTACAGTATATAATGATATCAGTTATATTTCTCTGCTGTGAAAATCGATGAAGACATGGAGTTACAAAGCCTATCATGTATAATGCAGGACTGGCCATTTTGAGAAAACAAGCTTCAAAGATTTTGACTGAAGTCCTTAGGAACAGGTCTAAATCTCAACGAAATTCAGACATGCTCTTCTGTAGATAAAATACAGAAATATGGTGTAGCCTGCAATTTCATTCAGTCAGCTTTGGTGTCATTTGTTTGTTTACTTTTACTATCAAGAATCATTTTTAATTGTCAAGATGATTTGACCGCTGGCATTGAAAACCAGCAAAGTCAGGTCTGAAGTTATATTTTTAACAACAAAATTTATTCTTTTCAAAACAAGTGAGATGGGAAATGATAGAACGGACATCCGTACAGTTTAAACTATCTAAACATCGCAATGTTCACACCATCTGACTCCTGATCACCTTTCGGCTCCCCCGTCAGGATGCCGGGAGCTCTTTCAGAATATACAGTATCCCCACCTCCTGGAAATTCTGTGCTAGAAATTTCCTCTTTTCTGTCACTCTCTTTATTTCTGCCTAGTCCCTTCGCATTCGTCATTCTGTCATTTCTTCTATCATTTTCTGCCTTGCTGACTCATTCACATGTACGTGTTCGATAAACTCTTACATACTTTCTCTTAGGATTGACAACTGGGTACATGTATTAACTGCATTTTTGGCTATAGGGAAATGAGATATGCGGACGCAATTTTAGGTAATTCAGGCCCGTTTTTATATATGTTTAAATGTCCTTAGTTAGTTTGTTCCTTTTCTCACATTGAAGACAGCAACAGGGAAGTTTCAGTCTTTTTCTCAAATTTTTTGTATCTAGTGTTTGTTTGTTTGTAATCTTACGCTTGACAAAGGCCAGTTGGCCGAAAATTTGGCCTGTCTTGTTTTGTTGTATTAAATACGCGTTCATATTCTCCTTTCGTGTTTTTTCTGGTTCCTTAGTTATGTTTAAATTTGTATTCGGGTGTGTTTTTTAAATCCCCCTGTGTGATAAAACTGGACAGAGTGGTCAACGTCAGGGGCATCTCCTTAGATTATGTGCGCGAATGCATTGATATGTTTACTTGATTTTCTTTTCCTTTTACCTGTTGAAGTGTTGTATGTTTCGAAATGGTTATGATACGGCTCTATGCAGCCGGCTGGGCTGTAAACAGAAATAGCCTTTCCGGGCCGTTAGCCCAACTCTACCTGCGCGACTTACGGGTGATTTTGTCAGAACCAGTCACAATGGCGTCATCTTCAGACCGCATCCAATCGAAAGCGATGCAAATGGCTTCATAAACCATCCCACACAGTCAGCCACTCCATCACGACCGTTTAATGGGGAGACATTTTCGAACATGAGAAGCTGATGATTCAAAACATAAAATTCAAATAAGTAAATAAATAAACAAGTAAATGAATAAGTCAATAAATGCTTAAACCCCACTTCTTGTATAACATTGCAAAATCAAATTGAAATTGACATGAAATGCAAGCCTCTTGAACTCTGCTTCGCATCTCACGCGGTAAAAGCCAAACGTGGTTCTGATGTAACTTCTCCAAGTATGACGCACAAACAGACTTTTGACGCCTTCAAGTATTGACGTCAATCACACCACCCCGGTAGGCCTATTTCAGAACAGAAATTCAAAGCGCAGTAAACTTTGACGTAATGCACCTAACTTAACGTCTCGCCCGTTCGCTGGTCTGGATTTGAAATGTACGAGTTTGTTATAAAACAAAACAAAAACAAAAACAAAAAAGCCTCAAAAGTCAGGTTTTGTTTTCGTGTTAAATGCCACAAGTTGACTCTGATCTTAGAAATGGGTTCCGTATGTCCGCAGTACAGACATTGTTAACGGAGAACAGCATGTGTGTGTGTGTGTGTGTGTGTGTGTGTGTGTGTGTGTGTGTGTGGTGTGTGTGTGGGTGGCGCGCGCGCGCGGCGCGCGCGGGCGTGTGTGTGTTTGTACTGTGTGTGTGTTTGCGTGTAAGTGTGTGTGTGTGTGAGTGTGTCTGTGTGTGCGGTGAGTGTGTGTGTGCGGTGTGTGTGTGTGGTTGTGTGTGTGTTGTGTGTGTGTGTGTGTGGTTAGTGTGTATGTGTGATGTGTGTTTTATGTTGTGTGATTGTGCATGTGTGTGTGTGTTATGTGTATGTGAATGTGTGCGTGTACATGTATGTGTGTGTGTGTTGGGTGGAGGGGAAATAGGGGTTTAGAAAGGATAATACGACGGGCGGAGAGAATATTAACAATCTATACTAATAACCCTCCATACACACTCACACACAAACACACAACATGAACAAACACACATATATACACACACACTACTACTCTCTCATCCTCTCTCTCTTTTCCTCTCTCTCTCTCTCTCTTCTCCCTCTCTATATCTCTTTCTTTCTCTCTGTCTCTGTCTCTCTCTCCCTCACACACACACATACACACACACATACACACACTATTTCTATCTCTATCCTCTCCCTATCTCCCCCTCTTTCTCTCTTCCCCCACTCTCCTTTTCTTTCTTTCTTTCTCTCTCTCTATGTATCTCTCTCTCACACATCTACATACACACACACACAAACACACACACACACACACAAAACACCCACTCACCCACACACCACACTCAAACACAAACACAAACACAAACACAGACAACCTCACTCACACACACACAAACACACACACACACACACAACACACACACACACACACACACAAAACACACACTCACACACACACTACACACAACACAACACACACACCACACACACCCCAACACACACACTCACACAAACACACACACACAACACACACGCGCGCGCGCGGCACACACACACACACACACAAAGATTTGATCTGGATGCACCAACCGACTACATTGAAGCCATAGCACCTGGAGGCAAATATTGCGTGTTCTGCCCACCGTAAACTACAAGCATAATCATCACCATTATCATCGTTATTAGTATCATTAACATCATTACCATTTAATCATCATCATCATCATCTTCTGTGTTATCTATTGGTCGAGTGTGCAAATCACGTTGGATGCTGAATGAGCGTGGGTGGGTGGGTGATGTAGCATGATGTGGTATGTATGCATTGTGTGTGTGTGTGTGTGTGTGTGTGTGTGTGTGTGTGTGTGTGTGTGTGTGTGTGTGTGTGTGTGTGTGTGTTGTTCGTTCTTTGATTTAACGTCTTTTCACTATGAGTGATATTGAGTGTGTGTGTGTGTGTGTGTGTGTGTATGTGTGTGTGTGTAATGGAGAGAGAGAAAGAAAGAAAGAAAGAGAGAGGAGGGAGAGAAAGAAAGGGAGGGAGAGAGAGAGAAGGAAAGGGACAGCGAAAGAGAAAGAGAGAGGAACAGAGATAGAAGAGAGAGAGATAGAGAGAGAGAGAGTATTGTGAGTGTGTGTGTATATAAGTGTGTGTGTGTTTGAGCGTGTGTGAGACAGAGACACAGAGGAAAAGCCCATAACTCTGTGTGTGTGTGTGTGTGTGCGCGCGCGCGTGCGTTCGTGCGTGTGTGTGTGTGTGTGTGTGTGTGTGTGCATGCGTGCATACATACGTGTATGTTTACGCGTGTGCGTTCTGTATATAGGTGCTTGGAGTACACAGCTGTGCGTGTCCTTGGACGTGTGTGGTGTCTGTGTGTCTGTGTGTCTGTGTGTCTGTGTCTGTGTGTGTGAGACAAAATGACAGAGAAAAAGAGACTGACAATGAATGTGGTGAGTATGTGTCCACGCTCGTGCGTGCATGCACATGCATGAGTGTGTGTGTGTGTGTTTGTGTGTGTGCGTGTGTGTGTGTGTGTGTGTGTGTTTGTGTGTGTGTGTGTAGAAAGGGAGATCAAATCTTAGTAAAGTGGGTTTTGACAGTCATTCTCCGCTGGATCGGTCATTTATTCTTCACAAGACAAAACAAAAGAAATTAAAACAAACCAAACCATAACCCAAACCCAAAACAACAAAAAGATGTAAAATGCGTGTGTGGTGTGTGTGTGTGTGTGTGTGTGTGTGGTGTGTGTGTGTGTGTGTGTGTGTGTGTGTGTGTGTGTGTGTGTTGTGTGTGTGTGTGTGAGAGAGAGAGAGAGAGAGACAGAGTGTGTGTGTGAGAGAGAGACAGCGAGAGAAAGGACAGAGAGAGAGAGAAAGAGAGAGAGAGGCAGACAGACAGACAGAGATACACAGTCAGACAGACAGAGAAACGAGAGAGAGAGAGAGAGAGGAAGAGAGAGAGAGAGAGAGAGAGAGAAAAATGATATCTTACAATATTTTTTCTTTCTTCTATTTTTTAATGTCACACACTGCGGCGTTGGTTATTTATTTGTCATAAAAACCAAGAAATAGCCATGATGTGTGTTTGAAAAGTGAAATAAAGGTTTATAACAGAGCGGTAAATTGTTGCTTTTGACAATGACTGTGAGCGTACTGTGTCACATACATAATTACTGATTCAATGGTTTGGTTGCCAGAGTCATGATACTGAGTTCTTACAGTTCATTTCTTGTTGTTTTTGTTGGTATTATATTGACGGAGTTGCTGTTGTTGTGTTGTGTTGCTGTTGTTGTTGTTGTCGCTGTGCTTTTGTGTTTGCTGTTGTTGTTGTGTTGACGTTGTTGTTGTTGTTGTTGTTATTCTTGTTGTCGTTGCTGTTGTCGGTGTTTTGTCAGTGTTGCTGTTGTTGTTGTGTTGACGTTGTTGTTGTTGCTACTGTTCTTGTTGTTGTCGTTGCTGTTGTCGGTGTTTTGTCAGTGTTGCTGTTTGTTGTGTTACGTTGTTGTTGTTGCTGCTGTTGTTGTTGTTGTCGTTGCTGTTGTCGATGTTTTGTCGGTGTTACTGTTGTTGTTGTGTTAGCATGTTGCTATTGTTGTTGCTGTTGTTGTTAATGGTTGGGTTTGACTCAGTCGTGAAGTCGAATTGTCATACTTCATGTCTTGTTGCTGCTGTTGGTGGGGATAGTGATGGCGGCTATGGTTGTTGTTGTTGTTGGCGATTGTCACAGTCGTTCACCAAGTTCTCAGCGTTCATCTGTTTTTGTTGCTGTTGTTTGCATTGATGTTGTTGATGGTGATAGTGAAGCGGTGGTGATGATATTGGTAGTGACGGTGGTGGTGAGTGGGATGGTGTCAGAGATTTTGCTGTTTTTGTTGTCTTTATTGTTTCTGCTGCTGCATTTGGTATGGTGTTGGTAATGTTACTGTTTATGTTGTTGTTTCTGCGGCTGTATTGTTCTTCTGCTTTTCCTCCTTCTTCGTTCTCCTTTTCTCCCTCCTCCTCCTTCTCCTAGGGGCGGGGATGGTGTAGGGGGGGGGGGTTTAGTAAACTGGAATGAGGGTTTATTATAACAGAGGACAATTGTTGCTTCAGGCGATAGTTATGGCAACACGTGCGTCACATTTATAGCAGGTAGTTATCGTAAATCATAAATCATTGTTGTATCTCTGGTTGTCACAGCCGTGAAAGTGAGTTCTCTGACTTCATTCCTTCTTGTCATTGCCTGTTGTTCTTCTTGTTATTGTTGACGGTGGTGGCAGTGGTGATGGTGGTGATGGTGGTAGAGAGGATGGATGATATTATTCGTGATGGTCCTGCTCAAAGTTGCCCCCCCCCCCCCCCCCGCGGGAATGCCGGGGGCTCTTTCAGTATAAATAGTATCCCCACCTTCTGGACATTCTATGTTAGAAATTTCCTCTTTTCTGTCACTCTCTTTGTTTCTGCCTTATTCCTTTGCTTTCTGTCTTCCTGTCAATCATTTT
>JAPXFY010000034.1:10792602-10855102 GCA_030674185.1 Monoplex corrugatus
TGTGCAGGCTTAAGGAATCTGCCAGATAATTGCCGGCAGAAATTGTGTGAATATGATGAATCCCTCACGAACGTAATCTCGAAACTACAAATTACTTCTTCTTTCGCAGGTTAGAACTCCAGCTCAGTCTAAGCGTATGGTTTCATACAAACCTACCTACCTTGCAGAGGGAGCGGATTTTTGCGTGTATGAGGGGGTAAGAAATCGCAAACCCCTGAGAGCTTGAAATGGGATGGGGGAGAGAGGTGGGTGTGGTGTCTCTGTGTCTGTGTCTGTCTCTTGTGTAATAGAGCGAATCAATGTTTGGAGTTTGTTGAAGAAAGACTCATCGCTTGGGCAATTCCATATACGCTCCATCCAAATCCGTCATCAGTTAGAGTCGGATTTGCTGAACCTACAAGCTGGTGGGGGGGGGGGGGGGGTTGCGGCAGCTTGTAATGGGACGTGGGGGAGGGTTGTGTGCCTCTGTCTCTTGTATAATAGAGCGGGTCTGTGCTTGTAGTTTGTTGAAGAAAGACTCATTGCGCTCAGGCATTCCTTACACGCTCCATCCAAATCCGTCAACAGTTAATGTCAGATTCGCGGAACCTACAAGTTGGTGGTGGGGGGGGGGGGGGGGAGCGCGAAGAAACCGCAAACCCCTGAGAGCTTGAAATGGGATGTGGGGGGGGGGGGGGAGGGGTGCTTCTGTCTCTTGTGTAATAGAGAGGGTTTGTGTGTGTAGTTTGTTGAAGAAAGACTCATCGCTCGGGCATTTCCATAAACGCTCCATCCAAATCCGTCAACAGTTAGTGTCAGATCCGTCAACAGTTCGGTCGCTGAATCAACAAGCTGAGGGAGGGGGAGGAGGGGGAAGAAACCGCAAACTCTGTCTCTACAAGCTGGGGGGGGGGGGGGAAGGAGGGGTGAAGAAACCTCAAACTCTGCCTCTACAAGCAGGATGGAAGAAATTGCAAATACTGCCTCTTCAAGCTGGGATGGGGTGGTGGGGGGAAGCAGGGAGGACGAAATCGCAAACACTGCCTCTTCAAGCTGGGATGGGGTGATGGGGGGAAGCAGGGAGGACGAAATCGCAAACACTGCCTCTTCAAGCTGGGATGGGGTGGTGGGGGAAGCAGGAGGACGAATCGCAACACTGCTCTTCAAGCTGGGGTGGGGTGGTGGGGGGAAGCAGGGAGGACGAAATCGCAAACACTGCCTCTTCAAGCTGGGATGGGGTGATGGGGGGAAGCAGGGTGGACGAAATCGCAAACACTGCCTCTTCAAGCTGGGGGGTGGGTGGTGGGGGGAAGCAGGGTGGACGAAATCGCAAACACTGCCTCTTCAAGGGGTGGGGTGGTGGGGGAAGCAGGGTGGAAGAAACCACAAACACTGCCTCTTTAAGCTGCGGGTGGTGGTGGGGGGAAGCAGGGTGGAAGAAAACGCAAACACTGCCTCTTCAAGCTGGGGTGGGCAGGGCACATGATGATGATGATGACCGTCGACAGCCATGTACCCCACTCTTAAAGTAACTTCATTAGCTGCCGGTTTCTGAAAGAATCAGCTACAAAGCTGCATGGACATGCTTTCAGTATGATTACTTCTACAGCACACATTTATCTCTCAGAACTTGTTACTCTCTGTATTACTTCTACTGCACGCATTTGTCCTCTACAAGCTGCGAGTGGGGGGTGGGAGGAGGGGGAAGAAAGCGCAAAGTCTGCCTCTACAAGCTGCGAGTGGGGGGTGGAAGGAGGGGGAAGAAAGCGCAAAGTCTGCCTCTACAAGTTGGGAGGGGGGGGGTGGAAGGAGGGGGGAAGAAAGACAGAGAGAGAGAGAGAGAGACAGACAGACAGAGAGAGAGAGAGAGAGAGAGAACTCAGAACCCAGAGCTGTTAATGTTTTAATGTAAATGACCTCTGTCCACAGTGAGGAGAGAGAGAGGGGGAGAGGGAGAGGGAGTGGGTGAAGGAACCGCAAAAGTCCTCCGCCTGCACAAGCTGGAAGGGGGGTTGGAGGGGGGAAGGAGGGGGGAAGGAACCGCAAAAGTCCTCCGCCTGCACAAGCTGGGAGGGACGGCTGGAGGGGGGGGGAAGGAGGGGTGAAGGAACCGCAAAAGTCTCCGCCTGCACAAGCTAGGAGGGGGGCTGGAGGGGTGGGGTGGGGGAGAAGGAGGGGTGAAGGAACCGCAAAAGTCCTCCGCCTGCACAAGCTGGGAGGGGGGCTGAAGGGGGGTGGGGGTGGGGGAGAAGGAGGGGGTGAAGGAACCGCAAAAGTCCTCCGCCTGCACAAGCTGGGAGGGGGGCTGGTGGGGGTGGGGGAGAAGGAGGGGGTGAAGGAACCGCAAAAGTCCTCTGCCTCTGCCTCTTGCCTCTGCCTCTCGGTCTACGTGCTAGTCTCTGATACGAAATTAAAAACCACGGTTCCGTGGGCCGCACTCACTCAGCGCAGGTTAAAGATTCCATGGCAACAAACGAGCTGTCCCTGACAAACTTACGGCGACAATTTCATGTTAGTAAGTCAACGCAAACTCATGATTACAAGTAGAAAACAACAATAACAACAACAACAACAACAGCAACAACAACAACAATAAGGTTAAAGTACAAACGTACAAACGTACAAACATACGGCGACAATTTCATGTTAGTAGGTCAACATAAACTCACGATTACAAGTAGAAAACAACAATAACAACAACAACAAAAACAACAACAACAACAAAGGTCACACCCTACTGTCGTGACGCACTCTCACTGTGGAGAACAAGTTAACCAGTCCATACATTTAACTCGGTTTGGTAAAAGGTCCTTCCAAACAGACAGCTGTCATATTACTTTTTAGTTTTTGTCACACACACATATACACACACACACCACACACACACACACACGCACACACGCACACACGCACGCACGCACACACGCACGCACGCACGCACGCACACACGCACGCACGCACACACACACACACACACACACACACACACACACACACACACACTTCGTTGTGTTCCGTTTGCCGTACCGCTTATGTGGGTGCGGACGTTAAATTCCACACAAACAAAAACAACAACAACACACACACACACACACACACACACACACACACACACACACACACACACCACACACACACACAACACACACACGCGCGCGCGCGCACACACACACACACACACATCCCTGGCCCTCCGGTCGTAATAAATTTCTCTCCCATTAACCAGAAAGGGAGATTAAAATCAAGGAGAGTAAAAAAAAAAAAAGAATAAGAATACAAAAATCTGATCAATGTGAAATAAGCTCCCCTTTTATCTTACAAAGGGAGATTACCCTTGGACTCCCGTAACCTGCAAGAAGCTGGTGGACAGGATTTGGGCAGTTGGTGAATAGGGTGTGGGAGTCAAATGGTTAAATAAAGGGGTAAACTAAAAAAAAAAAAAAAAAAAAAAGGGTGGGTGGGTGTATTTTAAGGTTTACAATTCAACAAAACGTTCGGGAACAAGTCGTTCAAGACTCTGAAGGACAAAATGCTAGCGGGCAACGGCGAATGATATTTTTACAAATATTCATCGGAGAATGCTCAACATGTATGCGACTGACTTCCCAGGCTCAGACATAGCAAACATCCACATATGCTGATAGGTATGTTCTTCACATAGACCTGTTGACTCAAGATCGGATATTACGAATTCAAACACAGCCTGAAACAAAAACTGACCCGTTCGTTGCCAATGATAATGCTTCTCTCGTTATGTGTTACATTTTCACAAATGAAGAAGCACCGTGGTGTATACCATGTGACGAGCCGTTGAGCATCAGACATCTTCTCCTTGACTGCTGGGACTTGTACGATGTGAAACACAAGCACTACACAGCGGACTCCTTAAAGAATCTCTTCCGAGACGTCCATCATGATGCAATTTTCCAGTTTTCAGAAGAGATCAATACATTTCATCTGATACGATTTTAAGGATTTTTTTCTTTATTTGCATTCTAGATTTGCAAGGCTAACGGTGAGCATGGTTTTTAACTGTTGTCTTTTTTGTCTTAACTGGGTTGTTTTTGACGAGGTGTTAGCTCTGATATGGGTCTAGTAGTCGGCTGGGCTACAAGCAATATGAACTTGAACTTGAATGGTGGTATCAGTATAGTGCTTCATAGGTTCCTTCGTGTCCTCCTCATTCTCACCCCACCATCATTTCCATACTTAGTCAGAGCACAGGGTTTTGGTACAGGCTCAAAGAGTCTGCCAGATAATTGTTGGCAGCTATGAGTGGAGCACGTGTGGAATTGTACGAGAGCAGTGAATCCTCTTGAAACAAACTCAACTGAGAACTCTGAAAAGTGTGCAGAAGGGTTCCATGTGAACAGCGATGCAACTTGACTCAGTCGCTCCTTGAAGACAGAAATCCATTCTCGGAGTTTGGAGTTTGTTCAAAAGGGATTCATCGCACTCGAACAATTCCATGCGCGCTCCACTCAAATCTGCTAACAATCATCTGGCAGAGTCCCTAATTCCTAATGCGTTGGCAAGATTTGGAAATGGGGGAGGGGTGGAGAAGTGACCTTTGTAACACTGGACTGACACCTCCAGATGATGGAAACATACAGATGGGCAGCGAACACGGGAGTTTTTAACGTTGAGGGCTGGGATTGAACTTGAGATTTAAATAACCATGGCCCGTCTGAGAGTTGAACCCACAGTCCATGCGTTATGAGCATGACTTTCTAACAACTAAACTCATCATCATCCTCGTGTGCCTTGCGGCGTGGCGCTGGCAGTCATGGCCCTCCTTACGAAACTATCGTTTGTCGACGCTCGTCCACTCTGCAAAACTGTCTAATACTTTCTCCCTGGGTCTACCTGATGCTCTTTTACCCCTCTAGCTTTCCTGTTGTGACTAGGCGCTCAAATTTCTCGTGCTTCATAAAATGTTCTGTAAATGTTGCTTGTCTTTCAGCTAATGGGGCTGAATCACAGTGCTGCCGTTCGTTATACTCCTAGTACGTGCAAGCTCTTGCGCCAACCAGTCTGCGACGGCGTTCCGTACCACCGGGGAGTCCAGCTGCTAGACCGGGTGAGTGATTTTGTCGCTGTGCTGTGACAGTTTCACTATAATCCCTTTCTAAATGTACGGGAGCGGGTTTTATGCTGTTTATTTGGACGGTTATCGGAGATTTTCGTCGTTGTCGAGATCACCCGCCATGAGGACATCCACGTATGGGGATAGGTGTGTTCGTGTGAATAAACCATTGACTCAAGATCGGATATTACGAATTCAACCCCCCCCCAAAAAAAAAAAAACAACAACAAGAACGACACAACAACAACAACAACAACAACAAAGATGGCACTGTACTGTCGTGAAGCACTCTCAATGTGGAGAACAAGTTAATCACTCCTTATATTTAACTTGGTTTTGGTAAATGTCCTTTCAATGAGAAAGCAGTGATAATGCATTTTAGGTTTTGTCACACACACACACACACACACACACACACACACACACACACACACACTCACTTGGCCCTCCGGTCGTTGTAAATTCCTCCCCCATTAACCAGAAAAGGGTTAGGGTCTTTTTTTGCTGTTTTTTGTTTTTGTCTGAAATGTAAATTGAAAACATCCTGGGTCATTCTTTTTTTGTCCGAAATGTAAACAGAAAATCTTCTGAGTCATGCTGATTTTGTCTGAAACATAAATTGAAAATATCCTGGGTCATGTTTATTTTATCTGAAACATAAATTGAAAATATCCTGGGTCATGCTGATTTTGTCTGAAACATAAATTGAAAATATCCTGGGTCCTGATTATTTTATCTGAAACGTAAATTGAAATATCCTGGGTCATGCTCATTTTGCCTGAAACGTAAATTGAAAATATCCTGGGTCATGCTCATTTTGCCTGAAACGTAAATTGGAAATATCCTTTGTCAGGTTCATTTCGCTAGAAGCCTATATTTAAAATAACTTCCGTGCGGAAAATACAGACAGACGGACGGGCAAACAGACAGACAAACAGACACACTCACACTCACACACACCACACACACACACACACAAATACACACGCACACACACTAAGAGAGTTTTTTCATAAGCGAAAGCCTGAGGAACAGAGATGGTCTATGGGGTAGAAAGAAACTCTAGGGAGAGCTAGACAACAGAAGGTCTTCAGAGAAGTAACCCCCTTTAGACAAGTGTTTCGGCCCTGAATTTCTTACACTCTCGGGGGGCCGGGCCACATCCAGGTCATGACTCCTGGATGCCCTTCTGCTGTTGTCTATTTTTTTTTTTTTTTTTTTTTTCCCACGCCGGGGAGCGAACCTGGGCGATTCTGCGCTTCAGAACTGCGGTACGCGGTTTTTACCAATGTGCTAACGGGGCACACATCATCTGTAGGGAATTTAATCCTTATGAAGTTCACTTTTTTGGTTCCTCCTTGCCCAGATCCAGCTTGAGCTCCTTTCTGCTGCCTCTGCCATCGCTTTAAGGGCTCTAGTCCTCTTCTTCCCAGAAATGGCGAGTTGTTTCATGAGATCATAAGCGGAGGTGCCCACAAACCCTCTTGCCCCGACCTCTATGGCGAAGATTTTGACCCGCAGACCTGCTTTCTTCAGGGTGCTGGCAAGACCGGCGTATTTTTCGGTCTTGTAGATATGTGCTTCTTCCATTCTGCTTTCGTATGGCACAGTGAGTTCTATCAGAATCACTTGTTTCGAGGAGTCAGAGTGGAGAGCGATGTCTGGTCTCATGCCTGTCTTGCTGATGACATCTGGGTAATTTCTCCACTCTGGGAGGTCTGCTGTACACTCCCAGTCGACTGCTCCATCCAGAAGACCCTTTGGCAATGTGCTGGTTGTCATAGCACTTTCGGGCCAGACCTGTTTCCCTCCTGCTTTGTAGAACGTTGTCATAGCAATTGGTGCGTTTGGGGTCATGGTTTTTTCGCTACCCACATCTGTGATCACTTTCAGAACTTGGTTGTGCCTCCATGTATACCTTCCTTGGGCTAGCGCTACTTTGCAAGAGCTTAGGACATGTTCCACTGTTTGTTTCTTCTGACAGAGCGGACATGCTGGGTCGTCTGATTTCCCCCATTTCACTAAGTTTGCATTCGAGGGGAGCAGGTCATATACAGATCTGAGGAGGAAGCTTATCCTTAGAGGAGCCATGTGCCACATATCGTTCCAGCTGAGACTTCTTTGGAGTGCACTGTCCCATGTTGTCCATTGCCCCTGTTGACCTTGCTGGACTGCCTTCTGCACTCTTTTGACATCTTCTTCTTCCTTCAACTCCTGTATGATCATGTCTCTTTTTTCCTTCCCTTTGGCTTTGGACCACCACTGCATTTTTGTTGCTCCCAGTCCCTGTCTGTTGGTTTGCGTGTGTCCAATTATTTCTTTGATGCTGAGGTTTCTCTTGGCATTGTTTAAAGCCTCTTGGACTTTCCACTTTCTGCCAGTTCTCAGCTTTGGATGAACTGATCTCACGATATTGTCTTCCGATTCCTCCAGCATGAATAAAATGAACAATATGCTGATGTAATTATTTGTAATCATGACGAAAATCAGTCGTTAAAACTTCCTCAACGTCTCATTCGCGATTTCGACGGGAAAGTCATCAAAATTTTTAGAGAACTGGAAGAGGAACATTGATTGCTAGCCAGGTTCAGAAACCATCTTCATTTCACGCTGCATTGTAAACATGAAAATGTGTGCCCTACAAGTCTTAAGATCAAAACTAGTATGAAAGGCCAGGCAGCTAACAACATCATCCATCGTGCTCAACGTGCGCTCATGAACGAACGGATTAAACAAATCAACAGTCGTTTGGTTATCATCAACAACAAGATCGCCATTTTGAAGGATGAACTCAGTGCGTGTGTACCGGATACTATCATGGCGGAGACGGTTGCCTGATTCGACTGCACTGTCAGGCGTGAATGGGATAGAGTGCGCATGCGCCACAGGAAAAAGTTTGCTAAGTTGCAGACTAAACCAAAACATGACGATTGCGTGCCCATTACTCCCGTCAGTGACCAAGAAACGCAAGAAATCAAAAACAGGTGGGTGGTGAATCTGTCGGATCAAAGTTTGACTGAAGCAGAATTGTCAGTGTTGAGAAAGGGGCTCAATTTCGCGGTCACTCCAGACAAACTTCCCATCACGGAGTACATTACCAGCATTGAAACTGCGTGTCGATGGATTGGTCCTCAAACAGAAGAGGCCACACACTTGCGATCAAAGTGTGTGAATATCCTCAAACAGAGCAAACCCCCCAAATCCAACATTTCCAGGGATGAAAGACTTGCACTACAGGGATTGAGGAAGAAGGATTCCATCATGATTCTCCCAGCCGACAAAGGCCGTGCCACAGTCATCTTACCCAAGGGGCGGTACTATGAGAAGGCTTACAATCTGCTAGACGACAAAAAGACCTACCAACAGCTGAGCAAAGATCCCACAAGCAAGTATATTGCCCGTCTGACCAAACTACTGCAAGGCCTACAGAAGTCAGGAGAACTCTCCTCAGAACAGTACCGCAGATTGTACCCCTCAGCTACTGATGTGCCCAAGTTCTAATGACTGCCTAAAGTGCATAAGAAAGATGTACCCTTCCGTCCCATTGTCGCCTCTAGAGGATCCCTGATGTATGAGACGGCCCGCTTCGTTGCAGACATCCTCTCGCCTTTGGTAGGAAAGACAGAACATTCCATTGCAAACAGTGCAGACCTGGTGAAGAAGCTGTCGAAGTTTGTACCTCAACCTGATGAGATTCTGGTGTCCTATGACGTCACAGCCCTGTTCACCAGTGTCCCTGTGAAGGACAGCATTGACATCATCAGGGGGAGGTTACAGGTCGACAACAGCCTTCGGCAACGCACCAACCTGCCAGTGGAACACATCTGTGAACTGCTATCCTGCTGCCTCAACACCACCTACTTCACCTTTGAAGGATACTTCTACCAACAGACCGAGGGTGCAGTCATGGGGTCCCCCGTGAGTCCCATCGTCGCCAACCTCTTCATGGAAAATTTTGAGGAGAAAGCTTTGGCGTCGTTGCACACTCCTCCACGCTACTGGGGCCGCTACATGGACGACACTATGACTGTACTGAAAAGATCGGTGGTAGAAGACTTCATGAACCATCTCAACAACCAACACCCTGCCATCAAGCTCACCTATGAGGTAGAAGAGAACGGCAGCATCGCGATGTTGGATACCCACATCACCCGGATGGAGACAGGCCTCACCTTCTCCGTCTATAGAAAGCCGACCCACACGGACCAGTACTTACAATTTGACAGTCACCAGCCACTGGAACACAAGCTTGGAGTAATCCGCACCCCACCCACCGAGCGAAGACCATCTGCTCTATCGACACCGCTAGAGAAGAAGAGGTGCAGTACATCAAAAAAGTACTCAGTGTGTCAGGATACCAGAAGTGGGCCTGGGACATTCCGGGGGGCAAGAAAACCATACCCCACCCCTCCACTGAACGGCCAACCCATTCGAGAGGGCACGTCTCTATGCCATACGTCAGCAGCATCACTGAGGCTCTCAGCAGGAAGATCAGGAAGTTGGGAGTCAGTGTCCACGCCAAGCCCACCAACACCATCAGAAGCCAGTTAGGCCACCCCAAAGACAAAACAGACAAATTGGACACATCAGGGGTGATATACAAGATAGACTGCCAGGACTGTGACCATAGTTATATTGGCGAAACTGAGCGCAACTTGCACAAAAGATTAAAAGAACACAAACGTGAGTCCTCTCCAGTGGGAGAACATCTGACCCACACCCAACACCACTTTGAAAAGGACAATGTGCAAGTTCTCGACAAAGAAGCAAGATGGTTCCAGAGGGGAGTAAAGGAGGCAGTTTACATCGCCGCAAGGAACCCCACCCTCAACCGTGACCGGGGCCGACACAACCTGCCATCGGTGTACTCCTCACTTATTCAGTCGCACTGTCGTGAGTTCGCTCACGGCGGTGCGCACTGAAGCCAGTTCTCAACCCAGCAGTTGCGCTGAAGAAGTCGGCTGGATCGCCGATGAAAGCTACGCAGTAAGTAGCCTTTTTTGTAACTGAGAGCAGGTTCAACCAGGTAGCCATTATGAAAATAATCTTGACATATATATACACATTCGTTCATAGCTGTTCTTATTTATACTCATATTTTGTAAACACGCACACAGATTCATTCATAACTGGTCTTATTACCTGTAATGCAGACGATGATGATGATAATCGATCAACCCTTCCAGGAATGAATGAATGAACGAATGAATCAATGACTCAGTCACTCAGTCACTCACTCACTCAATCAATCAACCAATCAATCGATAACTTGAAAGCGTCCACGGGCATTATTCACATCACCTTTATTATCTAAAAACAAAGCGAAACAAAAGAGCGGATACTGAATAATTCAGTCTGTTTATTAACTGTTATTTATCTCTCTGTTTATTACTGCTTTGAGTCAACATCCATCCAGTCACTCATTTTGTCTCAGTTACAAATGTAACAAATATGTGGAAAATTCATGCAACACCGTTCCCTCCAGTCATTCATTTCTATAGGTTCTATGAATACATAAATGAACAAATAGATAAATAAACGAATAAATAAATAAACAAGAAAAATGCGTAAACAGATAAACTATTAAATAAATAAAATCTAGCTTTTAAAAAATCACCTTAGTGCACGTGAAAATTTCTAAAAGCAAGAAACCTCAGAATTTTACACACGCACACACAACAACAACAACAACAAACAAACAACAACACAAAAACAAACAACAACAACAAAAAATTGCCACAATTTCCTTTTCCGGCGACAGCCGCCGGGCACTGTGGGTCCGTGTATCCGTGGCAACAGTGAAGGAGCATGCGCACATCGTCGTAGTTGCAGCCAGGGGCTTGGCGTACATTCTCGTTATGTATTAGCACGTGGGAGTGGGAAAACGAATCGGTAAATAAGGGTAGGTCATCGTATCGTGGTAGTAATTATTTGAATGACGTGAATAGGACTTCCGCACAAGCTCTCTCTCTCTCTCTCTCTCTCTCTCTCTCTCTCTCTCTCTCTCTCTCTCTCTTCTGTCTCTCTGTGCATGTCTCTGTCTGTTTTGTCTGTCTGTCTGTCTGTCTCTCTCTGTGCGTGTGTATGTGTATAGTGTGTGTGTGTGTGTGTGTGTGAGAGAGAGAGTGTATGTGTGTGTGTGTGAGAGAGAGAGAGAGACAGAGATAGAGAGAAAGAAAGAGAGAGAGTGTGTGTGTGTGTGTGAGAGAGAGAGAGAGATAGAGAGAAAGAAAGAGAGAGAGGGTATGTGAGAGAGAGAGAGAGAGAAAGAAAGAGAGAGAGAGAGAGAGAGAGCTTTGTTGGCTGATTTCCTCTTATACCATAGAAACGGAGAGTCCATCATATCACTGACAAAAAAGTCTTCGAAATTAACGAAATGTTGACCATTTAATGTCCTGTTCTAGATATTAAAAAAAAGTGTTTTCGATATCAACACAACATACACAAGCACGTACAGAACCCCCCCCCCCCCCCCCACACACACACACACAAACACACACACGCGCGCGCGCACACAACAAACACACAGACACAGACATACGCACGCACGCACGCACACACGCACGTACACACGTACACACACACACACACACACACACATCTGTACACAAACACAGGTGTTTTCTTTGCTGCCTCATTTCCAGCGCCACATTAAGAGGCATAAATTGGAAACAGTTGTTCACAATGGTTGCAGGTTCGACTCCCGGGGTGCGCTACATTAAAACTGGCCTTCTCACTGTCCCATCTTAACATCATTGTTCTTCTGGTGGTGTCAGTATAGGATTAGATAAGTCCCCCTTCCCCCACTTCCCTGGGATGGTTATCGTCGTCCGCCATATCACCTGAGGTGGTTGTCGACGTAAAATCTGAACCAAATCAATCAATTAATCACAGTGCTATGATGATGTATAACGATGGACATTGTTCAAGATAATGAAGCCACAAAAAAATTCCTCAACAAAGGTAGATCTTAACGAAACAAATCCGGTGGACCTGCAGACAGAGGTTAGTGACATTAATCAATCTTATTAACCCTGTCCACTCAGATTGAAAAGTTGATTCTGAGACTCACCTGATATATGAGATGAGTAGAGCGAAACTTATGTTGAATGATGTGGGCACCCAGACCCAAAATACGCAGTTGGAGCACGCGTATACCTACTCCGTGGCTGTGAAAAAACCTATGGGCTGTGTGCCGTGCGACAAGTTATCGGGAATTCCTTCCCTTCCCTACGGTACGCCACGGCTGTAGGCATGGACGCCACAGAGCAAACGCGAGCACCGTCGGCATTGAAATACGAAGAAAAACTCAAAGAAAAGGAGAAACATCACTATCATTTAAACATTTTCGATATAGATATTCCAAAACAATCGTGGTCTGCGCATCCAGATAATCTCCCTGCTATAAGCTATATCAGCATCGTCAATTTATTTTGTTTATGGGACCAGCACCTACACAACAGACGACTCAAGGGCTTACGAAAAGTCTGAAGGCATATCGGCCTGTTCGTTTCCGGCTGGGTCCATGATATTTGGACATAAAGACCTGATGACTTTCAGAATGTGGTTGTCTCAGCTAAGGTATTGAAAATACTTGATTAAATATGGTGCCTAAACTAGAGACTTGGTATGGTGTTGAAACCTTAAACTAGAGACTTGGTATGGTGTTGAAACTATAGACTTACCTACAGACTTGATATAGTGTGGAACCAAAGACTTGATCTTATGAGAA
The DNA here is from genome assembly GCA_030674185.1 of Monoplex corrugatus. NCBI lineage: Eukaryota > Metazoa > Mollusca > Gastropoda > Littorinimorpha > Ranellidae > Monoplex > Monoplex corrugatus. The sequence goes on from JAPXFY010000034.1 coordinate 10,805,400, forward strand.
TATCCTTTTAGATGATCCTAAATGGTGCATGTACAAAGCCAGAGACTGCCTTGATATTTATTGTGTTCATTCATAAATAATATGAACTTGTAAACTGTAGGTGTACGCGTAATGACAAAAATGTATGGCTATTAATGTTAGAAATATTCTTGTTGGAGTCTTATAAGACTCCAAGGTGGGGAGAATGTTGCGGATCGTGTGTGGCAGTAGTACAGTCTGGTGAGGGTGTGCTCGTACGTGCGTATGACTATATATATATATATATATATATATATATATATATATATGTGCGCATGCGCATTTGTTTCCTTTGAGCTCTCCAATCTGAAGATTAAAAAGTTTTAGCAACGGTAAACAGTTTTCTATGGTGGTTGTTTTCATTTGTTCGCAGTCTAAGTATTGTGACTTCTGTTATGTTCTGTGTGTTTTGAACAGATGGTAAACAAATCCACCTCAGTATCAGTATTTGAGAAAGTGACATTAGATCTAGATCTCTCAAATGTTTTAGTCCGTGGATGGTGAACAAATCTACCCCAATATCAGTATTTGAGAAAGTGACATTAGATGTAGTGTTTCAGTCATCAGCAACTTTATTGTAGTAGCTTTTTTGTTGTTGTAATATTTGTCGCCTTAAAAGCATAACTGTCTTGTGCAAAGGTTCTAGATCTAACATATCAAGACTGTTTTTAATCTTTCGCTTTGTTTATTTGTTTTTATTTACCGGTATATATAATACTCCCCACCCATCGATCTTTTATTTGTTTATTATTATTTTTTTCTGCATTGTGCTTACTTCACATTATTTTTCTATTACTCTCAATTAAGCTTTTTCATTGCTTCTAGTGTTAAATCTAGAAAGGCAATGAATTGTGAAAATAGCATAAACATATTTCAATGGAATGCACGTTCCATTTCTACTGACTTCCACTACCTTCAGCAAGACCTTGCATCCAAGGACTATCATGTCCTTCTACTACAATTCTTGAATGTCAAAAAGGAGAAACTACCTAGACTGAAGCATTTTTATTATCCTCCAGTGACAACACACAGCACAGCTATCTATATTTGTACTGGGCTTCAGTATTATGAAAAACAGTCACCAGTTAAAGATAACATAGATAACATTTCACTATGTACTGTTACAGTGAATTTTTCAAAATCTCTGAAGATAAATTTTGCTTCAGTTTACCTACCTAAAGGCCCAAATGATGACAATACGGAGTGGCTGAAAATGATTAAGGGTGACCAAGAAAAATGGTTGATTGGGGGCGATTGTAATGCACATTAACCCTTCTGGGAAAAAGATTCTTCTGTTGTAACAAGCAACAGATTTGTAGAGAATATTGTAGACTCTTCCTTCTTTCTACTAAATGATGGTTCATTTAGACGAATACCTGTGTCCTCTCATCGCCCGACTACCATAGATCTCACATTTGCCTCTCCAAAAACGGCCCTGTCTTGTACTTGGTCACCTTATGATGACACACTAGGGAGTGATCATTTCCCAATAAAAATTACTATCAATGAAGACGTCAAGATAGAAAATTCTGAGCGAGATTTCGTTCCAAAATTCAACTGTAGAAAAGCAGATTGGTCATTATTTACATCTCATTTAAATAGATCAGAAATAACATTTTCCTCTGATGAAATTATTGACCATATTTATGCTTCTTTTGTTGATTCTGTTTTTAAGTGCAGCCAATGAAAGTATACCAACACTGAACATGACAGGCAAAAAGGGAAGTAAACATTTAGGTAATATCTGGTGGACAGCAGACTGTGATAAGGCAGTCCAGGAGAAAAAGCGAGCATTAAAAAATACATCAGTGAAAAAAAAAATCAAAGCATTTCGTTAATGAAATTTCCAATTTTGACACCTTGCAACAACCAAATTCCTTTAGAGAAATGAAGAGGGTCAATATGGAAATTAACAAAAGTGTAGAGCAAGAAAAGAAAATGTATTGGGAAAAATTCTGCAATACAGAAGTAGTTGTAAACCACAAAGATACAAATAAAGTATGGGAGCAAATAAACACGATGAAAAATGGGATAAAACTCCCTGAATATCCAATAATTTTAAAAACTAACCAGTTTCCAACAGCGGTAGAGAAGGCCGAAGCATTTGCTGACCACTTTGTTGGAACAAGTCAATTAGAGGTGCTACCTGAAAGCCAGAGGACATTCAGAGTGGAAAATGAGCAATCTGATTTAAAACAAAATCCTCCCGAAAGTATTGACCATTCCATGAATGCACCACTAACCATTCAAGAATTGGATGATGCTATAGAAGCCATTCCAAACAAGATAACATCAGTTGGTATTGATGCAGTCTCTAAAGAAATGATTAAACAACTTCAAGAAAATTGGAAGATTATATACTACTTGATATTTATAACAAGTGTTGGTCTACAGGATCTTTACCAAAAATGTGGACAGAATCAATAATAATCCCGATTCACAAAGAAAGAAAACCAAAAAGCGACATAAACAGCTATGGACCTATATCTCTGACATCCCATGTATGTAAACTATTGGAAAGAATAGTCCTGAATAGGCTTGTTCACTTTCGCGACAAGAATGATATTATTCCTATAAACCAAGCTGGATTCAGAAAAAGTAGATCCACAAGTGACCATCTAGTGAAAATTACAACTAAGATAAAACACCAGTTTGCCAGACGTAAGTCTGTATTGGCTACGTTTTTTGATGTATCTAAAGCTTATGATTAAGTACGGCACTCCAAATTGCTTTCCAAACTTCAGAGCATTGGCCTTTCAGGTCATACATACGATTTTATCAATGATTTTCTGGAAAATAGACAAATTCGAACAAAAATAGGAAAAACATATTCCACAACAAGGCAATTACAAATGGGTATCCCACAGGGATCTGTCATCGCCCCCATCTTGTTCAGTATTTTGATGTATGACTTACCAAAAAAACTAACCAATAATGTTGAACTTGTCCAATACGCTGATAATATTTGTATATGGACGAAAATAACAGTGAGTAGAAATAACCCAGCAAGGTCTTTAAACTACATAAGAAAACCGATTTGAATATAGTTTCTAGTTATATAATTGAAAATGGTTTACAGCTGTCTACTGGAAAAAAAACTCATGTTTTTTTTAGCAATGGTTCAAATCCATGAAAAACGCCCATGTTTACTATAGATGATACAGCCATTGAGTATAAACAGGTAGTGAAATTTCTTGGAGTACATTTAACAACGAAGCTGACGTGGAATTATCATATTGAAAACATTTTAACAGAAGTAAGGAAAATATTAAACTTCTTAAAAACTATAAGTGAGCAAACATGGGGACAAGATGCGTTAACACTTGTGTATCTCTCAACATCGCTTATGAGATCAAAATTAACATACGGACAGGAAGTGTTCCTCGGTGCTCCAAAATATCTATTGAAAAAGCTGCAAAGTATAGACTCATGTTTAAAAACATAAAGTGCAGCTGGAGTTTTATCACTAAACGAATACAGAAATCTTGCATGCACAAAATTTGTTTTAAGAAGCTTGGAAGTAAGAAAAAAATTGGATTCAGAATTGTATCTTAAATCAGATCTTGATTTTCCAAAAAAAGCTCGAACTATTTCCACTTACACCACACTGAGAATATACACTTCACCCCTATTACAAAATACTATTCATCATCATAATAGTAAACTTGTAAAAAGACCAATTGTGTCTACCATTCCATCATGGAATCTAAAAAGAGCCAAATTTGATATCGACCATACAGACTTAACTAAAAATGACTATGTAAATCTATTTTCATCACATGTCAGAATCCGTTTGAAAGAACATTATTCTAAATATCATTATATGCGAGTTTTCACAGATGGATCAGTTCTAGACAATAGTGCAGGTGCTGCTTTTGTTATACCTGACATTGGAATTGAGAAGTCGTATCATCTCGAGAAACAAATCTATTTTTACTGCAGAACTATCAGCTATACTAATATTAGGCCTTAGTTTTCTTATCAAATCTACAGAATAATGCTCCACATATCGTCTTTTGTGTTGATTCTAAGTCAGTTCTTCAAGCTATAAGAACTCTCAATTCAAAAGTTAAGATCTGAAATGATCATTGATATTAGTAACTTAATACACCTCCTAGCCATGAGAGGATCAGAGATAACATTTAGTTGAATTCCATCTCACTGTGGATTTTGTTACAATGAAAAGGTTGACCTTTTGGCAAAAACAGGAGCGAAAGGACCAACAGATTCCTTGCAATTAAACATACATTTTTCATTGCAAGAATATTACACACACACACACACATTCACACACACACGCGCGTGCACACACACACACACTCACACACACACACACATACACACACACACACACACACACACACACACACACACACACACACACACACACACACACACACACACACACAATGTCGGCCACCAGCCCGAGCTGAAAGAGAGAGAGAGAGAGAGAGAGAGAGAGAGAGAGAGAGAGAGAGAGAGAGAGAGAGAGAGAGAGAGAGAGAGAGAGAGAGAGAGAGAGCGCACAACGAGAAAAAAAAATAAAGCCCTAGGCTTGACTGAAGATGGAACGGAAAGGGGGTTGGAGCGATGATTAAACAAAATAAATTGCGCTGTAAACTCACAATGATCGCTCGGGAGCGTGAGATGGAATGGGGTCGAGGGTGGGAAGGGGTGACAAGCAGAAAATGTAGAAGATGGAGGTCTGAGGGGATTGTACTGGAGAAATTTGAGCGGGTGAGTGGAGTGTTCGAGAAAGGGATGAATATAGAGACCAAACAGTATGTAAGTTTCAGTTTCAGTTTCTCAAGATGACGTCTCTGCGCTCGAAATAAATTCCATAATGCACTTAGCCTGCATATAAACCCACAAGCTGGCCAGGTCCTGGGAGCCAGGATAATTGAAAAGATAACAAGAAGAAGAAAACTTTGAATTAAGAAGAATCAGTTCTATAAGACTTTTCTCTATGGACACTACAAGAACCCTCATGACTTCTTGTATTTTATGAATGATCGATTACTGCAATGTTCTATTCACTGGCTGTTCTAATACAAGATATGACTCTACAACCTCTGCAAAAACTCCACAACTAGGCTGCTCGCCTTATTTTTAGGTTACACCGTCGACATGCAACATTTATAAAACATTTTATGAGGCAAGAGAAATTAGAGGCACCTAATCACAACAGGAAAGCTAGAGGGAAAGAGAGCACCAGGTAGACCCAGGGAGAAAATATTGGACGGACTTGCAAGTGTGGCTGAGGACAGAGAGGGTGGGAGATGTACTTACAACGACAAGGGATAGATTCGTACGGAGGGCCATGATCGCCAACGCCTTGCGGCAGGGCACATGATCATGATGATGATGACCATTGACAGCCATGTTTCCCCACTCTTAAAGTAACTTCATTAGCTGCCGGTTTCTGAAAGAATCAGCTACAAAGCTGCATGGACATGCTTTCAGTATGATTATTTCTACAGCACACATTTATCTCTCAGAACTTGTTACTCTCTGTATTACTTCTACTGCACGCATTTATCTCTCGGAACTTGTTACTCTCTGTATTACTTCTACAGCACGCGTTTATCTCTCAGAACTTGTTACTCTCTGTATTACTTCTACTGCACGCATTTATCTCTCAGAACTTGTTACTCTCTGTATTACTTCTACTGCACGCATTTATCTCTCAGAACTTGTTACTCTCTGTATTACTTCTACTGCACGCATTTATCTCTCAGAACTTGTTACTCTCTGTATTACTTCTACTGCACGCGTTTATCTCTCAGAACTTGTTACTCTCTGTATTACTTCTACAGCACACATTTATCTCTCAGAACTTGTTACTCTCTGTATTACTTCTACAGCACGCATTTATCTCTCAGAACTTGTTACTCTCTGTATTACTTCTACTGCACGCATTTATCTCTCAGAACTTGTTACTCTCTGTATTACTTCTACAGCACACATTTATCTCTCAGAACTTGTTACTCTCTGTATTACTTCTACAGCACGCGTTTATCTCTCAGAACTTGTTACTCTCTGTATTACTTCTACAGCGCGCATTTATCTCTCAGAACTTGTTACTCTCTGTATTACTTCTACAGCACACATTTATCTCTCAGAACTTGTTACTCTCTGTATTACTTCTACAGCACGCATTTATCTCTCAGAACTTGTTACTCTCTGTATTACTTCTACTGCACGCGTTTATCTCTCAGAACTTGTTACTCTCTGTATTACTTCTACTGCACGCATTTATCTCTCAGAACTTGTTACTCTCTGTATTACTTCTACAGCACACATTTATCTCTCAGAACTTGTTACTCTGTATATTACTTCTACAGCACGCGTTTATCTCTCAGAACTTGTTACTCTCTGTATTACTTCTACAGCGCGCGTTTATCTCTCAGAACTTGTTACTCTCTGTATTACTTCTACTGCACGCATTTATCTCTCAGAACTTGTTACTCTCTGTATTACTTCTACAGCGCGCGTTTATCTCTCAGAACTTGTTACTCTCTGTATTACTTCTACTGCACGCATTTATCTCTCAGAACTTGTTACTCTCTGTATTACTTCTACAGCGCGCGTTTATCTCTCAGAACTTGTTACTCTGTATATTACTTCCACAGCGCGCGTTTATCTCTCAGAACTTGTTACTCTCTGTATTACTTCTACAGCGCGCGTTTATCTCTCAGAACTTGTTACTCTGTATATTACTTCCACAGCGCGCGTTTATCTCTCAGAACTTGTTACTCTCTGTATTACTTCTACAGCGCGCGTTTATCTCTCAGAACTTGTTACTCTGTATATTACTTCCACAGCGCGCGTTTATCTCTCAGAACTTGTTACTCTGTATATTACTTCTACAGCACACATTTATCTCTCAGAACTTGTTACTCTGTATATTACTTCCACAGCGCGCGTTTATCTCTCAGAACTTGTTACTCTGTATATTACTTCCACAGCGCGCGTTTATCTCTCAGAACTTGTTACTCTGTATATTACTTCCACAGCGCGCATTTATCTCTCAGAACTTATTACTCTTTACAAACTATCTCGTCGTCCTCGCTTTTCTTCTGACCCTAGTCTTCTTTGCCCACAGAGAACGCCATGAACGTGAATGTTCCGGCTACCGTTCTTTTTCCTGCTATATCCCATAGTTCTTGAACTCTCTTTTATGGCACATCAGACACTATCGTTCTCTTGTTCCCGTTCAAGTTTAACCTAAAAAAATGTTGTTTTTTTCAGCAGTACCACTAAGAGCAAATTTAACAGAGCTGTGTTATCTTAATATTGCATTTTATGTTGAGGTGTGTGTGTGTGTGTGTGTGTGTGTGTGTGTGTGTGTGTGTGTGTGTGTGTGTGTGTGTGTGTGTGTGTGTGTGTGTGTGTGTGTGTGTGTGTGTGCAGGCGCGCGTGTGTGTATGTCGCTAGCTGTACGTTGTTCAATTATTTGTTGTATAGGTTTTGTGAGCGCCTAGAATCCTAGGAAAGGCGCATTATAAATTCTATTATTATTGTTAACAAGTTTTCATTTTTGGGAATAGTGGCATAAACACAGTAGATCCAGTCCGCCCATAGTGTTTGCAATGATACAAGTTCACTATAATACCACATTGATGGAAGTGAATAACATCAAGACATCAAAATAATACAAAACTGGAATATCAGCTGGATTGAGAAAGAGTGGCAGAGACAGACAGAAGGGAGAGAGAGAGAGAGAGGAGAGAGGAGAGAGAGAGAGAGAGAGAGAGAGAGAGAGAGAGAGAGAGAGAGAGAGAGAGAGAGAGAGAGAACAGAGACAGAAACAGAGAGAGAGAGAGAGAGGGACAGAAAGAGAGGGACAGAGAAGAGAGGCGAGAGAGAGAAGAGGGAGAGAGGAGAGGAGGGGGGAGGGAGGAGGGCGAGAGAGGGGGGAGGTGAGGAAATAGAGTATTTTTTATTGAACGCCATTTGATTTATTTACGTTCTAACCCCGCCCTCCTCTTTTTCTGCCTGATATGCCCGCGTGCTCGCACATTCGTTAACTCACGTGCACATATACGCAGTTGCATGCGCACAAACAAGAGATCGATAGATAGACAGACAGACAGATAGATAGATAGATAGATAGATAGATAGATAGATAGATGGATAGATAGATAGATAGATAGATAGATGGACAGATAGATAGACACATAGATACATAGGCAGACTGAGAGAGACAGACAGTTAGATAGATAGATAAACAGATAGAGACAGACAGACAGCTACATAGATGGATAGATAGATAGGTAGACAGACAGATAGATAAATACATCGATAGATAGATTGACAGACAGATAGACAGATAGGTAGATAGACAGACAAACAGATAGGTAGATAGACAGACAGACAGATAGATAGAAAGGTAGATAGATAGAAAGGTAGATAGATAGATAGATAGATAGATAGATAGATAGATAGATAGATAGATAGAGAGGACAAATTTGTTTGTTGAAGGGCATTTGACCTATTACATTTTCAAGTTCCACCTCTCTGTCTCTCATACGTGCCTGCGCGCGCGGGCACGAATACACACGCACATGCGAAGTCATACAAGACACACACACACACACCCACACACACACACGCACGCACGGAGAGAGAGAGAGAGAGAGAGAGAGAGAGAGAGAGAGAGAGAGAGAGAGATACAGACAGACAGACAGACTGAGACAGAGACAAAGAGAAAGAAAGACACAGAGAGAGAGAGAGACAGACAGACAGACCGAGAAAAAGAGAGAGAGAGAGACAGAGACAGAGAAACATAGAGAGACAGAGAGAGAGAAACGTGGCCGAGATCCGTTTATACAAGCCAAGCCTTAGATGGTTTGATATTTTTATATTGTGGAACAAACTCACAAAGAGAGATACTGATCAAACGACCTGTCTGCTTCGTCCATCTCGCTAGCATCACACATCTTTCCGTTCCACAACCCAGTCCCTGTTTTTTAAACAACCCTGCTCACTTCCTCCCGGTCTCACATTTGATTGGATCGTCCCAGTATTGCCAACAACGCGCATGTGCACCACACACGCTACTTCCGGTGCCGCGAGGAAGGATGTAGCAGCACGCGGGCAGAAGAATGTTATTCAGTTTGACTTGCTATGCTTTGACAGATGTGGTTATTTCAGACGAAAAATAACAGATCAACACACCAGCAGACTGTCACAGAGCTAAAGAGCTGAGGTGGGTTTATGCATAGACATGGGTAGGGAGACAGACGACTAGCTCTTTCCTTCTCTTGATGTTGATCATAGACATGAGTAGGGAGACAGGCGACTAGCTCTTTCCTTCTCTTGATGTTGATCATAGACATCTGTTGGGAGACAGGCGCTAGCTCTTTCCTTCTCTGTAATGTTGATCATGGACATGGATAGGGAGACAGGCAACTAGCTCTGTCCCTCTTTGTGACGTTGGTCATAGACATGGATAAAGAGACATGCGACTGCTCTCTCTCACTCTGTGATGTTGATCGTAGATATGGATAAGGAGACATGCGAATTGCTCTCTCTCACTCTGTGACGTTGATCATAGACATGGATAGGGAGACAGGTAACTAGCTCTGTCCCACTCTGTGATGTTGATCATAGACATGGATAGGGAGACACGCACTAGCTTTTTCTCACTCTGTGACATTGGCCATAGACATGGATAGGGAGACAGGCAACTAGCTCTTTCCTTCTCTGTAATGTTCATCAAAGACATGGATAGGGAGAAGGCGACTAGCTCTCTTGAACTCTGTGATGTTGATCATAGACATGCATAGGGAGACATGCGACTAGCTCTGTCTCACTCTGTGACATTGGTCATAGACTTGGGTATGGAGACGGGCAACTAACTCTAGGGCACTTTTGATATAACCATAGACATGAATAGGGGAAAAGCTCGTCAGCTCCATTCTACTCTATGATGCTGATCAAAGACATGGATACGAGGAGATATAACTAGCTCTGTCACAGTCTGTGATATAATCATATAAATGGATAGGGAAACAGGTAAACTAGATGTGTTCCACTTTGTAACATGATCATAGATATGGGTAGCAAGACAGAGAACTAGCTCTGTCGCACTCTTGGATATGATCATAGACATGGATAGGAAGACAGGCGACTAGCCGTGTCCCACACTGTGATTATGATCCTGACATGAATAGGGAGACAAACAACTAGCTATGTCGCAATCTGACATAGATAGTTAGGTAGAAAACGAGCTCTGTCACTTTCTGTGATATGATCATAAGCATGGATCGGGAGAGAGGTAATCAAAACTGTCGCACTCTGTGATATGACGATAGACATGGATAGGGAGATAATGATTAGTGATAATGACGATAATTTATTTTGATACGGCAGAAGTTATTGCCTTAAAAGCAGAAGAGCAACAAGTCTTGTAACACAAAGTGATGACTGTCTCGTTCACCCACGTGGCTCATGAACATGCAAAGCTTGTTAACATTGTTGTGACATTCGACTTGCTTCATTCAAATATACAATTTAGAAATCTACAAATCTGTCATTAGAAAGAAAAAACACACACAAAGTAAGAAAAGACAGACAACAGATGAGAAGCAATGAACTTAATCAGCTCAATGCCTGACTCGGGGCTAGAATGTTATTAAGTGTACACGTAGGTAGAACATCAAATACTCACGCAGAATATCTTGTAAGCCATATCCGAGTTCGGTGGCTTGGGGAAACGTGAAAGTAACCATAAAACACATTTCCGGAAAAAAGGCATTATAACGACTCAGATGGTGGGATACATAAAAACATGATCTTAACCAGATCTTAACCCGAAAACGAAGTGTGACTGCCCACATGATAGGATGAGAAATAACCATACATAAAAAACAACAACAACATAAACATAAGGAAAATAAAATCACCTGTAAGTTATATACGAGAGCAGGTGCAAGTTGCCCACGAACGCAGAAGACAAATGTTTACCGACGGAAGTGGTAGCCATGTAGCTTAGACAGAGACATCTAGTCACAAGGTCTGGGGTTCGATCCTGCCTGGGTACCTATCACCTGCTGGGGGCTCTTTCAGTATAAATAGTATCCCCACCTTCTGTTAATTCTGTGCTAGAGATTTCCTCTTTTCTGTCATTCTCTTTGTTTCTGGCTTGTTCCTTTGCTTTCTGTCATTTCTTCCTGTCGATTTCCGCCTTGCTCGTCCATTCACCTGTATGTGTTCAATAAAGTCCTGCGTACTTTCTCTTAGGATTGATAATTGGGTAAATGTATCAAGTGCATTTTTAGCTCTAGGGAAATGAGATATGAGGAAGCAATTTTAGATAAATTAGGCCCGATTTTATATATGTTTTAGTGTCATTAGTTATGTTTAAATTTGTATTCAGGTTTGTTTTTTTTAACTCCCCTGTGCGATAAATTGGAAGGAGTGGTCAACGCCAGGGGTATCTCCTAATATGTGTACGTCATTTTTTTTTCTTTTTCTTTTTCCTGTTGAAGTATTGTGTATGTTTTGAAATGTTAATAACCCTGATGTGGCTCTGCGCGGTTGGCCGGGCTTTGGACAGAAATTTCAATAACAACGTGTTGTGTATGCTTTGAAACGGTTATTGCCCTGATATAGCTCTAACTAGTCGGCTGGGCTTTAAGCAACAATAACAGACAGAATAACAACACGTGTGGAGACCTGTTAGTGCTTACCACGCACCCGGAACATTGAGTATGCACGTGTGTTAACCGCCTTATCGGTATACTTAGCCGTATTGGTACATTTCGTTGAAAACAGCATACATAACAATATCTACGAAATGTGAAGCTGAACATTACAACACATTGCTTTGGAAGGTTATACATGTTTACACAATGAACAGTAAAGGGTCATGATTAAGATATAATTGCACTTTTGGAAAATTCCTTTGTATAATGTGGCCTACCTCTCTCGCCCTACATTTGGTTTCGTCTGTTTTTACAGTGGACGGTGATACATTTTTCCAACCTCCAACAAATAATTTGCAGCCATTGCATCATTTCAGTAACCCGTCCTGTTTCAGTCTAATATGCAATGAAAATGTCTTTTTAAATCATTCAAATTGAATAATTTTGTGATGTTTCTAGACTGGAAGGAATGCACATGAAGTATCAAGTGTATTAATTTTTGCGTGGCTATGCGTGCTGTCTGACCGCCAGTGCCATTGATGAAATACATGTAACAAGATCCGGTTTGCGCGTTCTTCCTTAGTCCTTCTTGTCAAGAATTTACACATGTGGTACCTGGACTGCACTAGGCCAACACTAAGTGCTCATGGGGATGAGTTGTTAGCCGGAACGTGTGGGCTGGAAAACACATGCTTCCACATCGATATGACTGAGTATACCATAATCCATTATCATCATCGTCATCATGTGCCCTGCCGCATGGCGTTGGCGATCACAGCCATCCATATGTATCTATCCCTTGTCGTCGCAAGCACATCTTCCACCCTCTCTGTCCTCAGCCACCCTGCAAGTCCATCCAATATTTTCTCCTTGGGTTTACCTGGTGCTCTCTTTCCCTCCAGCTTTCCTGTTGTGACCAGGTGCTCTAATTTGCCTTACCTCATAAAATGGCCAATAAATGTTGCCTGTCTTTTCCTAATCTTTCTAATCAATGACCTTCTTGTGTCTGCCTCCATCAAGAATGTTTCGTTCGTTTTCTTTGCTGTCCATGGAACTCAACATTCTTCCTAGAAACCACATCTCGGCTGCCTCAATCTTGTTCTGGCTTTGCATGTTGACTGTCCACGCCTCACAACCGTGTAACATTATCGGTTCTGTATAACATTCAAAAACTCTCTTCTTGATGTTAATTGATAGGCATTATAACGCGTTAAAACACATGAAAGATCATGTCAGTGTCTGGTGACTTAGGGAAACATCAAAGACGTTGCTTGTTGGGACTGTCTCAGTGAACGCCGAGTCCGCTTTCCTGCACGTCTGTTACTGCTCCGTCGAACAGCGCTTAGTTGCCTACATCATGGCCATCAAAGCCAGCGTCAATCTGGCACGCGTTATCAGAACGCCGAAGATGAAGTATGCAGACTGTACAACAAGACATTCTCTGCACAGTGTGGGCAAAACAACGTGATTACATGCATGTGCTTAAAATCAAAACGTCTAAAGAATGATGAATGAATAAATGAAATAAAGATTAGATAGATAGATAGATAGATAGATAGATAGATAGATAGATAGATAGATAGACAGACAGACAGACAGATAGCTAGACAGAGTGAGGCATAAAGAATATCTTCCACAAGATAGATAGATAGACAGACAGACAGACAGACAGATAGATAGATAGAAGATAGATAGATAGATGAATGATAGATAGACAGACATAGACAGATAGATGAATAGAGAGATAGATAAATGGATAGATATAGATAGATAGACAGATAGATGGATAGATAGATGGGTAGATAGATAGATACAGATAGATAGATAGATAGATATAGATATAGATAGATAGATAGACAGATATATATATATTGATAGATAGACATATGGAACCATTGATAGATAAATAAATAAATAAATATCAAATAAATAAAAAGCAGCCTGTACCTCACTGAAACAGCGTCATTGCTTATATGGCGGGAAAAAAACGACCATACGTACACGCCAAGCCTGGCCGTCGGCTACGTAACTGAGGGCAAAATGGCGGTTGCACGTCACGAACACAAAAGACGAACGCTACGAACGCCGGACGATCAACTCATGTATCCGTTTAGTTCGCAGTGTTACAGGGTCATAACCTGTGAAATTAATATATACAAGGGAAATGACTTTACTTGCACTTGAAATTAACATAGAGAAGGGAAATAACTCTGCCTGCACTTCCTTTTTGTTGGTGCACTTCCTCTTGCAGTTGAGAGCTCTCCATTTTCGACACAGTTTGAGTGTGTGCGCTTTTAGTGCAGTGAGGGCTGAATGGGTTAATGTTAATTGTGTGGGAACAAATTGCTGACTGCCATATTTTTTCTTTTTTCTTTTTTTTTTATTCCTCCTTTTTCTTCATTTCTTTTTTCTCACCCACCTACTTCTCCAGTATGCACATGCGTCATGCCCTCGTGACACACGCTCACACGCACGCGCACGCACACGCACACGAACACCCACGCAAACACACGCAAATTGCTGTCAGCTGTTTTTTCTCCCTGTCTTGTTTCTCCTTCTACACACAGACACACACCAACAGAATGTGTGTGTGTGTGTGTGTGTGTGTGTGTGTGTGTGTGTGTGTGTGTGTGTGTGTGTGTGTGTGGTGTGTGAGAGAGAGAGAGAGAGAGAGAGAGAGAGAGAGGCAGGCAGACAGCACAGCACAGCACAGACAGACAGATAGACAGACAGACAGGCAGGTAGATAGGCAGGCAGACAGACAAGCAGGCAGGCAGACAGACAAGCAGGCAGACAGACAAGCAGGCAGGCAGGCAGGCAGGCAGGCAGGCAGGCAGGCAGGCAGGCAGGCAGATAAACAGAGACAGAAAATAAACAAAATTTCGACAGATAATTTTTTTCTTCTGTGAAACAGTCGGCTGTTTGTCAGTCTGTTGATTTCTAGTTGCAGACTACGAAACTTTGGGAAGGTGGATAAATCCGGTATCATTTTCCGCTAAAGTCACTTCCGGTGTTTTTTGTTTGTCAAACGTGGCTTGTTTCCGGAACTGCTTGCAAAACTTTTGGAGAGTGTAACCATGTCTCGAGCCGATATTCTGGAGAGAGGCTGACAAATACTGCAAAAATAAGCGGTAGTGGGAGTGGATTTCATGAAAAATTGATGTCATGGAAATGAGCTCATGACTTTCAAAAATAGCAGAGGCTGGTATAGCCAACTGTACCTTTCGTAGCTGTGAAGTCAATTAAAGTAACTATAGTTGAGCAGGCATCCACATACTTTCATACCGTTTTAAGTTAAAGAAGCACCAGATGAGGCAGAAAACTGCAAAGAACCTTAAAGCTATTCATCTAGGTTGTTTTTTTTAATGTTTGTTGGATTATACATCAGAAAAATACCAAATTCTTTTTCTTGAAATCTGACACCATTGTGTACAAATTATTTGCTTCCGTACAAAGGATCATAAACAAGCCTGAAGTTGTGCTAGATAGCGTCAGATTGCATTGTTTTGCATTTATACTAAAACAATTTTCCAGGAGGCATGCCCCGGACCCCCTAAGGTTTTCAGAGATTTTTTTCATTTGGCATTGGCAACCCTGCTGCCACTCCGCTGTGGTCTTCCTCTAGATCTGAAGACTGAGCATTTTGTAATGGAAGCTCGAAGGTCCTCAATAACTCAGTTGGTTGTGCGTCGGATTCACGTGCTAATAATGGTTGTAGATTCAAAACATGGGGTGTCCTACATTAAAACTGGCCTTCTTACTGCCCATCTTAACATGATAGTTGTTCTGGTAATGTCAGTATGGGATTAGAAACCCCCCCCCCCCCCCCCTTTCTTACCCCACTTCCATGGGATGGTTATCCCCGACAGTCAGCCGCTGACACAAAACTCAACTAACTAAATCGATCAACCATTCATCCGCTGTTGCGTGATGTAATAGTAGACGTGTGTTATTCTAACCATTTCTCGAATTTCTTCGTTTCCAATTAAATCTCCTCTGGTCTTGTCTCCTCTTCTGAGACATCGCATCTCACATGATCCGTCCGTTTCATTTTCCTTATATTTTCTTCAGCAATTGTTTGTCTGTTATTGGCTTGCTAGGACTGCCATTGCTTCCTGAACAATTGTTTGTCTGTTATCGGCTTGCCAGGCCTGTCATTGCTTCCTGACCGATTGTCTGTTATTGGCTTGCTAGGACTGCCATTGCTTCCTGAGTGATTGTTTGTCCGTTATGGGCTTACTAGGCCTGCCAGTGCTTCCTGAGCAATTGTCTGTTATGGGCTTGCTAGGCCTGCCATTGCTTCCTGAACAATTGTTTGTCTGTTATCGGCTTGCCAGGCCTGCCATTACTTCCTGACCGATTGTCTGTTATGGGCTTGCTAGGCCTGCCATTGCTTCCTGAGCGATTGTTTGTCTGTTATGGGCTTGCTATGCCTGCCATTGCTTCCTGAGCGATTGTTTGTCTGTTATCGGCTTGCTATGCCTGCCATTGCTTCCTGAGTGATTGTTTGTCTGTTATCGGCTTGCTATGCCTGCCATTGCTTCCTGAGTGATTGTTTGTCTGTTATCGGCTTGCTATGCCTGCCATTACTTCCTGGGTGATTGTTTGTCTGTTATCGGCTTGCTAGGCCTGCCATTGCTTCCTGAGTGATTGTTTGTCTGTTATCGGCTTGCTATGCCTGCCATTGCTTCCTGAGTGATTGTCTGTTATCGGCTTGCTAGGCCTGCCATTGCTTCCTGAGTGATTGTTTGTCTGTTATGGGCTTGCTAGGCCTGCCATTGCTTCCTGAGCGATTGTTTGTCTGTTATGGGCTTGCTATGCCTGCCATTGCTTCCTGAGCGATTGTTTGTCTGTTATCGGCTTGCTAGGACTGCCATTGCTTCCTGGGTGATTGTTTGTTTGTTATCGGCTTGCTAGGCCTGCCATTGCTTCCTGAGCGATTGTTTGTCTGTTATCGGCTTGCTAGGACTGCCATTGCTTCCTGGGTGATTGTTTGTCTGTTATGGGCTTGCTAGGACTGCCATTGCTTCTTGAGTGATTGTTTGTTTGTTATCGGCTTGCTAGGACTGCCATTGCTTCCTGAGCAATTGTTTGTCTGTTATTGGCTTGCTAGGCCTACCATTGCTTCCTGACCGATTGTTTGTCTGTTATGGGCTTGCTAGGCCTGCCATTGCTTCCTGAGCGATTGTTTGTCTGTTATGGGCTTGCTAGGCCTGCCATTGCTTCCTGAGCGATTGTTTGTTTGTTATTGGCTTGCTAGGCCTACCATTGCTTCCTGAGCAATTGTTTGTCTGTTATTGGCTTGCTAGGCCTACCATTGCTTCCTGACCGATTGTGTGTCTGTTCAGTTGGTTTGCTAGGCCTACCATTGCTTCCTGAGCAATTGTTTGTTTGTTATCAACTTGCTAGGTCTGTCATTGCTTCCTGGGCAATTGTTTGTCTGTTATCGGCTTGCTAGGTCTGTCATTGCTTCATCAGATCCCCGTAAGCCAGATAATCCCTTTCCACTTCCCACGACTAGGACGAGGGGTTGGACTTTCTGGGAGTCGAGGTTCGATCCTGCCTGGGTACCTCCTGTCTGATAGCTGAAGGATGGCCATTTTCTGATCTCCCGGGTCAACATGTGTCCAGATCTGCCGAAAACCCCACCGTGTGTGTGTGTGTGTGTGTGTGTGTGTGTGTGTGTGTGTGTGTGGTGTGTGTGTGTGTGTGTGTGTGTGTGTGTGTGTGTGTGTTATCTATCTATCTGTCTGTCTGTCTATCTATCTATCTGTCTATCTATCTATCTATCTATCTATCTATCTATCTATCTATCTATATCATCACCATCACCATCACATCATCATCATCATCATCATCATCACCATCATCAGCATGTGCCCTGCTGCATGGCGTTGGCGATCATGGCCCTCTCGACGAATCTATCCCTTGTCACTGCAAGTAATTCTACCACCCTCTCTGTCCTCAGCCACTCTTCAAGTCCATCCAATATTTTCTCCCTGGGTCTACCTGGTGCTCACTATCTCTCCAGCTTTCCTGTTGTTACTAGGTGTTCTAATTTCTCTTGCCTCATAAACTGTCCTATAATTGTTGCTCGTCTTTTCCTAATCTTCTTCATTAATGTTCTTCTTGTGTCTGCCTCCTTCAAGACTGTCTCGTTTGTTTTCTTTGCTGTCTATGGAACTCTCAAAATTCTTCCTAGAAACCATATTTCAGTTACCTCACTCTTGTTCTGACTTTGCGTGTTGACTGTCCACACCTCACAACCGTACAACAGTATCGATTCTATATAACGCTCAGGAACTCTCTTCCTGATGTTAACTGATATGCATTTGTTGGTATAGAACCATTTTCATTTACTTGAATGCTGTGTTAGCTTGGCCGATTCTACCGGCTATGTCTGATGTGAATCTGCCGTCTGGTGAAATGACTGTTCCCAGGTATTTAACATACAACCTTGCATACTGTGAGCAAAATGGCGTGTATACACGCATCCGAGAAAAATGGAATACAAAAAAGTGTTGTCATGAAATATACCGTTTCCTACAACAAACGCCACGAAATGTCACAAAACTCTGCGCCAACAGAATGCTGGCAACTTAACAAAATTGTCAGACTTCCTCACAATTTAGCCGCAAGCACGCGCAATTCCAATGATAGATATAAGAAATGTTGGATTAGGAATCACAACAGGTGAAGGTGTCGGGGGATAGTGTAGGTAGGTGAGGACGGGGGGGGCGGAATTGATGTTAAAGGAAATATAACAGAACATTTTTGCTTGAAGGATTACGAATCTGTTCTCGTAACAGCTGCAAATGGCTTCAAAAACCTTCAAAACAGCTTATTACTCAACGATGGCAGCATCAGGTCCCACTGGACCTGTCGTATACCGCTAGTTCTTGCCACTTCACACATACAATATGAGCATATCACAATTACCAAAAGTGAGAATGTAAAAGCACAAATTCCATTCCAAAATTAAAAATGAAAAAGTTCCTATGAGCACGCATTACACAGGGACAGAAGTCTACACATACACGCACGCGCATGCGCATGGAGTTTGGAGTTTGTTCAAGAGGGATTCATCGCCCTCGGACAAGTCCATAAAATATGGACGGGGGGGGGGGGGGGGGGAGGGAGGCGCCCCACTCTCTCGCCTGCTGACGTTAGTAGTTTCACAGGTGCAGTGACTGCTATATGTAGAACGGTCACAGCAGGTGTAGCTTTGTTTTTCTGATTATCCGCCTCCTCTCATTTTGTTTGTGCAGAGAGAGAGAGAGAGAAGAGAGAGAGAGAGAGAGAGAGAGAGAGAGAGAGAGAGAGAGACAGACAGACAGAGAGACAGAGAGACAGAGGTCCACAATGCATAGTGGATCAGAACAGGTACAGTGTCCTTAATAAAGCTGGATCAGAACAGGTACAGTGTATTCAATGAAACTGGATCAGAACAGGTACAGTGTCCTTAATAAAACTGGATCAGAACAGGTACAGTGTCCTTAATAAAACTGGATCAGAACAGGTACAATGTTCTTTATAAAACTGGATCAGAACAGGTACAGTGTTCTTTATAAAACTGGACTAGAACAGGTAGGCCTTCAGTGTCCTTAATAAAGCTGGATCAGAACAGGCACTGCTTAGCTTCGCCGAAGTGAACCATCAACATTGCAGGGTCTCCTCTGGTGGGTATCCTAATGACGGATTGACATCGGTAGCTCCTGTGTATCTCCTGTCACTGACACTTTGACTTGACGAACGTAGGGTTGGTGCTGTATCGTGGAGCGAGAGTGAGCAGCGTGGGCTGAACACCAATGAGGTCATACACAAGTTAGGACACCAATCAACCGAGTTCTGCGGCCACAAAAATGTTGTTGAAAAGAAAAAAGAAAAAGAAAAAAAAAAGGGTTGTGGGGGGGGGGGGGGGGGGTAGGGTTCTGAAATAAAAGAGAGATTCCAGACCTCAGTTGATATGTTTATTTTGGCCATAGCTCCTCATGAAGGATACTGGGTGTGAATAACAAATTAAATCCAGTTATCAAAAAATATGTTGTGAGCACATAACCATTGTTTATCAGAGTAAGCCGAACAATTTTTGCAACAAACGCATAATCAAGGGATAGAACAGAAATTGAGTAAAAACAGATCTCGAAACATCCTTTCCCGTTCTGAGAGATTGATACAGAAATGTGGCCAACTTTTTCATTGCTTCTTCATTTTCTGTTGAGGGAAGTAGGTTGAACATTTGTCTTCCTGAGATTGTTTCAATATTTTTGCAGAATAAGTTTCTTCATTGGTCATTAAAGGTAGAACACTCTAAAACAAAATGTACTTCATTTTTGGTGACACAGTTGCACACTTTGCATCTCGAAACAGCCATGGAGAAAAAAAAAAGAAAGGGGAGAAGGGGAGAGAGAAACAGAGAGAGAGAGAGAGGGGGGGGGGTAGAGAGAGAAAGAGTAAGAGGGGGAGAGAGGGGGGAAGAGAGAATGATAGTGGGGAGTGAGATAGGTAAATAGAGAGACAGACAGAGAGGGAGAGAGACGAAGGGAGAGAGAGGGCGGGAAAGAAAGAGAAAGAGGGAGGGAGAGAGAGACAGAGAGATGATGACAGAGAAAGAGAGGGAGGGGGAGGGAGAGAGATGAGAGTGAGAGAGAGGGGGAGGGACAGTGGAAGGGAGGGAGAGCGAGCAAGCGAGCAAAATAGAGAGAGAGAGAGACAGAAAGAAAGACTGAGAGAGAAAGAGAGATAGAGAGAGAGAAAGAGAAAGAAAGAAAGAAAAGAAAGAGAGAGAGAGAGAGAGAGAGAGAGAGAGAGAGAGAGAGAGAGAGAGAGAGAGAGAGAGAGAGAGCTCTTAAAGCAGATCCCAAATACAGCAATGTCCTTGAGGAGACCCACCACAAAGAACAGACCACTCACTTGTGATATACACGGAACACGGAAGCAGCGCGACCAGTAAATCACTCAAGAAAGGGACGAAAACAACCCGTCCACATTTTAGTACATTAAACATCATCATAAAAAAGAAAATGCGTTCGTTGTGGATTATTAACGTCACATCAACGTCAGTTAGTCAGTCAGGTTGGTGGTGTGTGTGATGAATTTATTTCTGAAGAACTCTGCTTTAGAAGAAAAGGTAAAAATAATATAATGTTCCAGCCATACTATCTATTTCACTCTGCTTTAGAAGAAAAGGTAAAAATAATATAATGTTCCAGCCATACTATCTATTTCACTCTGCTTTAGAAGAAAAGGTAAAAATAATATAATGTTCCAGCCATACTATCTATTTCACTCTGCTTTAGAAGAAAAGGTAAAAATAATATAATGTTCCAGCCATACTATCTATTTCACTCTGCTTTAGAAGAAAAGGTAAAAATAATATAATGTTCCAGCCATACTATCTATTTCACTCTGCTTTAGAAGAAAAGGTAAAAATAATATAATGTTCCAGCCATACTATCTATTTCACTCTGCTTTAGAAGAAAAGGTAAAAATAATATAATGTTCCAGCCATACTATCTATTTCACTCTGCTTTAGAAGAAAAGGTAAAAATAATATAATGTTCCAGCCATACTATCTATTTCACTCTGCTTTAGAAGAAAAGGTAAAAATAATATAATGTTCCAGCCATACTATCTATTTCACTCTGCTTTAGAAGAAAAGGTAAAAATAATATAATGTTCCAGCCATACTATCTATTTCACTCTGCTTTAGAAGAAAAGGTAAAAATAATATAATGTTCCAGCCATACTATCTATTTCACTCTGCTTTAGAAGAAAAGGTAAAAATAATATAATGTTCCAGCCATACTATCTATTTCACTCTGCTTTAGAAGAAAAGGTAAAAATAATATAATGTTCCAGCCATACTATCTATTTCATTCTGCTTTAGAAGAAAAGGTAAAAATAATATAATGTTCCAGCCATACTATCTATTTCACTCTGCTTTAGAAGAAAAGGTAAAAATAATATAATGTTCCAGCCATACTATCTATTTCACTCTGCTTTAGAAGAAAAGGTAAAAATATATAATGTTCCAGCCATACCATCTATTTCACTCTGCTTTAGAAGAAAAGGTAAAAATAATATAATGTTCCAGCCATACTATCTATTTCACTCTGCTTTAGAAGAAAAGGTAAAAATAATATAATGTTCCAGCCATACTATCTATTTCACTCTTTACGTTTCTCGTCGGCTAGAACTTGATCTTTTCTGAGATGTTCCTCCAGGTGCTATTTTCCAAGTTCTGACAAGAGATCAATAGATTTCATCTTACATACTCATGCAGATGGGAAAGATTTTTAAATGCAATTTTAGACTTGAAAGAATAATCGTGAGCAGGGTTGTCTTGTTAACTAAACCCGGAGTTCCTGAGATGGCTCTAGTATTTGGCTGTTCGTTGCCCCATCTTAATGTTTCCATCATTCTGGTGGTGTCAGCTTAGTGTTTGATAGCTCCACTGGCCTGTTCACTGCCCATCTGAATGTTTCCATCATCCTTGTGATGTCAGCTTAGTGTTTGATAGATCCACTGGCCTGTTCACTGCCCATCTGAATGTTTCCATCATCCTTGTGATGTCAGTTTTGTGTTTGATAGATCCACTGGCCTGTTCAGTGCCCTTCTTAATGTTTCCATCATTCTGGTGGTGTCAGCTCAGTGTTTGATAGATCCACTGGCCTGTTCAGTGCCCTTAATGTTTCCATCATTCTGGTGGTGTCAGCTTTGTGTTTGATAGATCCACTGGCCTGTTCAGTGCCCTTCTTAATGTTTCCATCATTCTGGTGGTGTCAGCTTTGTGTTTGATAGATCCACTGGCCTGTTCAGTGCCCTTCTTAATGTTTCCATCATTCTGGTGGTGTCAGCTCAGTGTTTCACAGGTCCCTTCCCCATCTTCCCACCTCTCACCCCAAGGCTATTCCTCATTTCAAGACTTCGACAGTGCAGGGAGTTTTGTGTAAGCCAGAATAGTCTGCTGAACGATTGCTGTGAAATCTATACTGTATCTTTATAAACAAACAGACAGACGGACAGTCAGACAAACAGGCAGACAAACAGACGGACGGACGGACGGACAGACAGACAGACAGACAGACAGACAGACAGACACACATACACATTTGCGCACGCTCATACTCTTACACATTTCTGTGGTTGGTGTGAAATATTCTATTCTTTTGTAAGGAAGAGTTTGAAAATGCAGACAGCGGTTCAGATCGACTCTTGGTTGCGTGTGTGTATGTATGTATGTATGTATGTATGTATGTATGTATGTATGTATGTATGTATGTATGTATGTATGTATGTATGTATGTATGTACGTATATATGTATGTATGTAAGTATGTATGTATGTATGTATGTATGTATGTATGTATGTATATATATGTATGTATGTGTGTGTGTGCGCGCGTGCGTGTGTTTGTGTGTTTTGTGTGTGTGTTTGTGTGTATGTGTGTGCGTGCGTGCGTGCGTGTGTATATACATTGTGTGTGTGTGTGTTTGTGTGTATGCGTGTATGTGTGCGTGCGTGCGTGTGTATATACATGTGTGAGTGTGTGTGTGTGTG
Source organism: Monoplex corrugatus (assembly GCA_030674185.1). Lineage (NCBI taxonomy): Eukaryota > Metazoa > Mollusca > Gastropoda > Littorinimorpha > Ranellidae > Monoplex > Monoplex corrugatus. Next base: position 10,828,631 of record JAPXFY010000034.1, read on the forward strand.
TGTGTGTGTGCGCGCGCGTGACGCAAATGTACATTTTCGGGGAGATCAGAAATAGATTTATCCACATTTCCTTGTCTGAATATATTTCTTCATTGTTTAAAATGTTAGCAGTTGGAATCATGTTGCTATTTTCTGATTCAATTCAATCCTTTGATTTTAACAAGTTTAATACGTTTCTCTGACATCGTTCATGATGTCTGTCTTAAGTATGTCGACACTGAGTTACGCATATCTTGTAACATATCAGTGTTATTTTAATGTTAGCCTGACTATATATATATATATATATATATATATATATATATATATATATTTTATATATATATATATATATTATTTTTGTTTTTGTTTTTTGTTTGTTTTGTTTTTGTTTTTGTTTTTGGATTTTTTTTATTTGATGAGGACTGCGCACAATTGATGTGTTAGCAAGATTTGCAGAGCTACCTCTGTTTGGATCTTTACCAGCGTTACATCAAAGGACATGGAACGTTGAGGAGTCACTAATTCGTAAGGTTGGAAGTTATATAAATATAACAAAACAAGACAGGCGCAAATGTTCGGTCAATTGGTCTTTGTTAAGCATACATGGTAGTCCACAAGGAGCAATTCTACAAAACTTAGGAAAAAAGCATGACTTCCCTTATGATTTCCATAGAATTTCTTTGAAAAAGCTAATGATTCATTTGCTCCCGCTCAACAACAAAACCAGGGAAGTCTTATTCCCCACCCCCACCCTAAAATCTGCACATTTGTTGTTTGTTGTCTTTCGTGCATGTTTGATAAAGACCAGTTGGCCGAAAATTGGCACCTGTCTCGTTTTGTTATGATAAACTCCCGTTCTGATTCCATTTCGTGATTTTGTTGTTGTTGTTGTTGCTTCCTATTCGCTTGATGCAGCAGAAATGTGGCTGTATAGACGACTTCTCAGAGTCAAATGGACAGACAGAAGAACAAACGGTAGCATGTTAAAGGAACTGAATGTTCAGCGCCAAATGCTAACAGAGATCAACTAAAGAAACCTGAAATGTGTTGGCAATGCGATCAGAAACACCAAAACAGATGTGATATCAACAGTCCTGCAGGGGAAAAGTTGAGTCAAGGAGAAAAAAAGGGACGATCGCACACCTATTTCAACAACATCGCTGAAGTCCGTGGTCTGGGGATGCAAGAGGTCACCCACAGATTACTCAATCGTGTGACCTGGAGAAGACTTGTGACGTCGAGCGTGGCTTCTACCGCTTATTTCGGAGAGGGAGAGAGGTGAGGAGGTGACGTGAATTGCTTGAACGTTGGCAGTTACTTGATTTGGAGTTGGAAGTTATGGCATGAAAGTCAAGGCCAGAGGGACTTTAAAAAAGGTTTAAATTTTGCTTTTTTTTTTTTTAGGAAGGTGTGTGAACAGTCTTTGTCCTGAACTTCTGACAATATTTACATTCTGTTTGAAGTGTAGTGACAAGTCTACCCCTGTGTTCATGTCGTATCAGGTTTGATTTCATTTGATGCTTCTTCAAGTTCACACTATTTTAAATGTGTTTTCACTGTTGTGATATAGTCTATCATTATAAAAAATCCGGGTATTCTGTAATGTCTTTTTTTTTTAATAAAAAGGGAGATTGTTAGAGTGGCTTGACCATCCTTGTGTTTGCAGCTTTCAGTTTAGCAGTTGCACGTGCCACGGCTTTACGTAAGAGGCGCGCGCGGCGTTGAGCATGCATAATGAGAACATGTCACCGACGATCATTTAAATTCATAATCATAAAGTTAACTTGATGTCACGTGTGTGTGTGTGTGTGTGTGTGTGTGTGTGTGTGTGTGTGTGTGTGTGTGTGTGTGTGTGTGTGTGTGTGTGTGTGTGTGTGTGTGTGTGAGTGAGTGAGTGTGTGTGTGTGTGGGGTGGTGGTGGTGGTGGTGGTGGTGTGATATTCTTCTTCTTCATCTTCTCCCTTAAGTCCACGAAGAGTCATTGGGACGCCGCACTAAAGAACTGTTCAACAGATTCATCCAGCTCTGTCGATTGTGTGCCGAAACTTGGGTCTCTGCAAATTTTTTCCTGTCCATTCCGCAGTGCTGTCAATACATCCCTTTTGCCCCCCTATCTTCCATTGTCATCGCACAGCGTCAAGTTTGATTTTATTTAGTGTTCAAGGTCACAACGACCGTCAAAAATTCAAAATCCAAATCATCGGTAATTTGTTTTTCTTTTTTTTTTTTTTATTTGTGCATAAAAATGTATTTTGTTAGAATGGCTTGACCATATTTTTGTTTCCTGCTTTCATTTTAGCGGCCGCACGTGCCACGGCTTGACGTCAGAGGTGCGCGAGGTGTTGAGCATGCATAGTGAGTACATGTCACCAACGATAATTTAAATTCATAATCATACCAGCTGATGTCACGGGCGTTGTGTGTGTGTGTGTGTGTGGTGCGTGTCAGCGGTGTGTCTGTGGTGTGTGTGTGTCTGTGTTTGTGTGTGTATGTGTGTGTGTGAGAGAGAGACAGAGATAGATAAATAGATAGATAGATAGATAGATAAATAGATAGATAGATAGATAGATAGAGAGAGAGAGAGAGAGAGAGAGAGAGAGAGAGAAATTGTGTTTGTGTGAGTGTGTGTGTCGGCGGTGTGTCTGTGGTGTGTGTGTGTGTGTGTGTGTGTGTGTGTGTGGTGTGTGTGTGTGTGTGTGTGTGTGTGTGTGTGTGTGTGTGTGTGTGTGTGTGTGTGTGTGTGTGTGTGTAGTGTGTGTGTGTGTGTGTGTGTGTGTGTGTGTGTGTGTGTGGTGTGTGTGTTGTGTATGTGTGTGTGTGTGTGTGGTGTATGTGTGTGTGTCTATTTAGCTGGCTAATTCTTTCACTGTCAGACTGTAATGGTGAGACTAATTGTACGACACTTTGTTTTTTCAACATCTCCTTTTCCTCCACCCTTATCTCCGTTCCCCTTGTTCGTTTTTGCTGCTCTTGTTTTTCTCAATTAATTCCATTTTAAAAAGGAAGGGGAGAGAAGGGGGAGATTAGCTTTTGAGATTATTCAGTAGGGATATGTGTGTGTGTGTGTGTGTGTGTGTGTGTGTGTGTGTGTGTGTGTGTGTGTGTGTGTGTGTTCGTTCGTTCCTTGATTTAACGTCTTTTCACTGTAAGTGATATTAGACGGTATATATATATATATATATATATATATATATATATATATATATATATATATATATATATTTGGTGTGTGTGTGTCTGTGTGTGTGTGTTGTGAGTGAGTGTGTGTGTGTGTTTGGTGTGTGTGTGTGTGTGTATGTGTGTCTATTTGTATGTGTGTGTTTGATATTGTATGAACGTATTTGTGTTTGCATGTGTGTGATATACACACACACATACATATATCACACACAGGCATACATACATACATACTGATATACACACATACATCATCATCATCATCATCATCATCATCATCATCATCAGGTGCCCTGCCGCATGGCGTTGGCGATCATGGACTTCCATCTGTCTCTATCTCTCGCTGCCCCCAGCATCTCCCCCACCCTCCTCGTCCCCAGCCACTCTGCAAGTCCATCCAGCATTTTCTCCTGGGTCTACCCGGTGCTCTTCTTCCCTCCAGCTTTCCCATTGTGACCATACATACATACATACATACATAATACATACACACATACATACATACACACGCACACACATACATACATACACACATACATGTTGGTTGATTGGTAGGTGGGTCTATTCAGCAGAAAGCAGGTGTGGTCCTACACTATTGACAAAGCGATTTTGTAGCAGTCAAGAACTCCAGTCATGTTAGTGTCAGCAAGACAAAAATTGTTGAAAATAAATAGAAAAAAGAATACTTGTGATTAACCGTTGAAACAGAGAGGCAGACTGTCTGTCTGTCTGTCTATCTATCTGTCTGTCTGTCTTTCTCTCTTTCTGACTCTCTCCATGTCTGTGTGTGTGTGTTTGTGTTTGTCTCTTTGTTTAACTCTCTCTCTCTGTTTGTCTCTTTGTTTCACTCTCTGTCTCTCTGTTCGTTCCTTGATTTAACGTCTTTTCACTATAAGTGATATTAGACGGGTAAAAATGGCATGGAGGATGATTTTTTTTTTTTTTTTTTTTTTTTTTTTTTGGGGGGGGGGGGGGGGGGGGGAGGGGAGAGGGGACAGAGGGGAACAGAGTAAGAGACGGGGAAAAAAAAAAAAATTAAAAGGAATCGGCAAGGTTTTTAGAAAAAGGATATGGATGAACAGAGAAATGAAACTAGAACAACGCTAACATTAAATGTAAAAGAAAACATCGTCATAAAAAACGAAACAAAACAAAATAAAATAATAATAATTAAAATAATAACCTTAAAGTAACGCATTAACAGGACTGTGAACCAATGATTCTGAAATTTTAACTAACAGAACTTGATCTGATATTACTTCTTTAAAATGCTTTTCAAGATAGTTTCCTTGTGTAAACATCTTTGGTAAGAAATAACGAAGCTTTCTGCAGTAAAACAAACAGTGATACAATGTGAATTGTTCACCGCAAATACATAAAACGTTTTTACAATATTTAGTTTTCAAAGCGTTCATTTGAATACGAAAATATGTGGTAACAATTGATCTCAAATGATATAACGAAGAATACTGAATTTTTTTACAGATATTTTGAACTGAAAGTTTGATTCTTTTTTGGGACACAAATTTTTCATTTAAATGTTCATGAAATCGAATCCATGATGCTAATTCTAGCGAGTTGTAAGCTTCATTTACCGAGGGTTAACATGTAATTCTATGGAATTTTCAGAATTGAGTGCACCGGATTTAGCTGCTCTGTCAACTACGTTGTTGCCTTGAAGACCAACGTGAGAAGGCACCCAGCATAAACTGATTTCCGAGCCATTTATCTTTAAACAGTGTATTAGATGATTTGCCTCAATTATTAAATCAGGTCTTGTGTCTGTATCAAAAGACTGTAAGGCATATAATACAGATTTTGAATCAACAAAGAGAACTACTTTGAAAGACACAGGCCGAAGGCTTATTAAATAATGCAACGCTTGAACAACAGCGATCAGTTCTGCTGTATATATAGATACATTTGTCCCAATGAAAAAAGACTTTTTAATGTTAAATTCTGGAACATAAAACGCTGCTCCAGCGCTCTGATTTGCTAAGACTGACCCATCGGTAAAAATGTGGAGGTGGGTACGGTACTTTTCATCGATGTGTTCACAAACTGTGGATAGCGTAATGTTGACATTATCATCTTTTTTAACGTCTGCATAATCGAGATCAAACGTGGCCTTTAGCATTTCCCATGTAGGGATAGGCGTTAACATTGGTTTTTTGGCTATTTCATCCATAGTTATGCTGGATTGTTTGATCAGGTCAGATATGTAAGTTGCGGTTGTAATTTGTGATGAAATGTTTTTTGCTCGTTTTGGAAAGTCAATATCAGACCTGATTTTAATTTCTTTGCTCACAAAATTATTCGCTTGTGAAGTAGTTCTAATTGCAAACTTTGCTGTAGCTAGCTCACGATGGTTGTTTAGAGGTAGAATTCCAGCAGCTTTGTACGTTACCAGAGTAGAAGCATGAGTTGGTACACCTAGTGCAATTTTAAGACTTTTGCAGTCCAAGTTCTGAATCTTTTTTAGTAAATATTTAGGTGCATTGAAAAAATTTCTTGCGCGTAGGATAATTTAGACCTGACCAGCGCTGTTGCCAGATGAATCAGTATATTTGTATCCATTCCCCAGGGTAATTTGCTTATTATCTTTAGAAAATTTAAGGTTTTTCGTGCTTTTGTTAAAATATAATCAAAATGGATATTCCAGCTTAATTTCGACGTGATGTAAACTCCCAGAAATTTTACGACCTGTTTGTAATTTAACACTTCACCAAGCAATTTGAAAGTAGGTAAGTTATTTGAGTTACCACCAGGATCAAACAGCATCATGTTAGTTTTTTCTGCCGACAATGACAGACCATTTTCTAACATATAGTTTCCAAGGTTATCAAGATCAATTTGATACAACTTCCTGATGTAATTCCGTGTTCTCTGTGGAGTTGTCTTTTTTAAAGTGATATTCATCCAAGTACATATATCATCAGCATACTGTACTAAAACAACACGATTTGAAAGAGCTTTAGGAAGATCCTGTATAAGGATATTAAACAAAATAGGTGCTATCACTGAACCTTGTGGAATCCCCATGTCAAGGCATCGTGAAGTAGAATAACTAGCTCCCACTCTAGCCCGTATTGTTCTATTAGCTAAAAAAGATTTAATGTAATTGTACATATTACCAGATAAACCAACAGATTTTAGCTTGAACAATAGACGTTTATGCCAAACTTGATCGTAAGCTTTTTTTACATCAAAGAAAGTAGCTAAAACACTTTTTCTGCGGGCAAACTGTTGTTTGATCTGAGTTGTAAGTTTAACCAGGTGTTCAACTGCAGATCTCCCTTTTCTAAAACCCGCCTGGTTTACCGGAATAACATTATTTTTATCACAGTAGTGTAAAAGTCTGTTTAAGATCAATCTTTCCATTAGTTTGCTCGTGTGGGACGTCAAAGCAATGGGTCTGTAACTGTTTTTATCAGTTTTCGATTTTCCTGCTTTTAATATCGGTATAACTATAGACTTTTGCCAGATTTGTGGTACAGTTCCGTTAACCCAGCATTTCTGCAGAATTTTGTGTAGGAAAATAAGATAGTTTTCAGGGAGATGTTTAATCATTTCAGTCGAAACTGCATCAACACCTACCGAACTCGTTTTGTTGTGTAGAGACAGTATTGTGTTTTTTTAGCTCTTCTAAGGTGATTGGAGAATTAAACCAGAGATCATTCTGAGGTATTGGATCAGTGTAGATTGGGTTGTTATCTTCCATTTCTCTGTGATGTTTGCAGTCTGAAGATAAACCTTCAACTTTACTGTTTTTAGCAAATAATTCCACAAAAGTTTCTGCTTTGTCCATGTCTGAAGGAAATGTGTTACATGTTTCTATTATTATCGGACACCTTTGTAGGTTGGTTCCATTCTTCATTTGATTCATTTTCGTCCAGACTTTATGAAAATCTTTGAAATCTGAAATTTGTTTTGTGCAGAATGATGCCCAATAATCTTTCTTTGCTTCAGCGATGGTTTTGTTACATTGGATGTTAGCTTTTTTCATTTCCACATGATCTTCAGGTTTCCGGCTTTTGATGTAGATTTTGAATTTCTCCCTTTTATATTGAACTGCTTTCTCACATGCCTCTGTCCACCAAACATTACCCAATCGATTATTCGATCTAGAAGTTTTGAGTTTCGGAATTGATATGTCTGCAGCGGCTAGAATTGACTCTTGGAATTTAGAAAACATAATGTCTACATTTTCACTTTCATAATGTCTGTAATCCTGATTAGCAAGAGTAGTTCGAAATAAGGACCAGTCTGCACGCTTGTAATTATATTTTGGAATAATATCAGGAGAGCTGTCTTTCATCCTGATGTTTTTGTCAGTTATGGTTATGATGATAGGTAGATGATCGCTTCCCAAAGTGTCTCTGTGAGTTTCCCAGGTACAGGATGGTGCTAATTCTGGTGATATCAGAGACAAATCGATGGCTGTCGCCCTGTGTTTGGAGACATCAGGGATCCTAGTGACACTACCATCATTTAGAAGGTAAAGCGAACTATCAACGATATTTTCTACCAAACGATTGCTTGTAACAGTAGAACAGTTCTTTTCCCAAAATGGGGAGTGGGAATTAAAGTCTCCACCTATTAGCCATTTACCACGCTGCTGATCTTGGATTGTGCGCAGCCATTCTGTGTTGTGGTCATTTGGACCTGTTGGCAGGTAGACTGACAAAACGTTGATGTTTAAAGAATTGCTTAATTGGACAGTGGCAGCACAAGCGTGCAAATCGTCGCTTGATTTCAAAACTGGGGAAGTAAGTAAGCAGTATTGTAAGTCTTTGAGTATATATATCGCGGTGGATACCTTCTTCCCGTGATTCCCACATTCATAGACTGGAGGATAGTAATAATTGGGGAAATTGGGAAGCTTGGTTGCGACAACATTCATCGACTGCAGAATCAAAACTTCACATCTATTTGATGTCAGGAAATGCTCTAAGTATGCCGAATTGGTGGAAAGGGATCTACAATTCCATTGCAAAAACTTGACTTGGGATTGTTGTCGCATTACTGATACTGGTTTATCTCCAACTTTCTATTGACTTTATTTATGGACGATAATAATGAAAACTTTGACTTTCTGTGTACAGGAGAGATGAACAGAAAGAAAATTACGCAATTACTTAGACTACGAAGTAAAGATAACAAAATTGTAGCAAAACGATGAAAAGAAAATTATATAGTCAACGTATAAATAACTTATTGAGGAGATATTAGATTACAATGAATAACAAATAACCAATAATCAAAATAATAGCATACACGTCTTCAAATGTACAGAGTGTATAGTCTGACTGAGTCTTGATAGTCGGACTAAAACCTGGTTATTGTATACTTTCAGCAGAAGAAATGTCAGAGATGACGCAGAAAAAGTCCTGTGACATGAACGTCAAGAATTGTATATGTAATACTGTTATATCAAAACATATTATACGGCCACCATGGTACGTAGTTGTCGAAAAGGTGGTACCGTCCTCTGGAGAATCTGGAAGGATGTAGCTGTGCTGATCTTGATCTTGCTGTTCTCCTTGGAGTCTCCCAAAAGAGGTCTCGAATGTGTCTTCCAAGATTTCCTGCAATGATGCTGCTTCCTCTGGTGGTGGGGTGAATGTCATCTTTTAGAAATTGTTGTGTGGTACGAAGGTTCTCATGTGATAGTTTAGAAGACCACCAATGGTTCTCTGTATGTCTCTCTGTGTGTTTCTCTGTTTCACTCTTTCTCTCTGTCTCTGTCTCTCTGTCTGTCTCTGTCTGTCTGCCTGCCTGTCTGTCTGTTTCTCACTCTCTCTCTCTCTCTCTCTTTCTCTCTCTCTCACGCACACACACGTATACACGCACATATACATACACACAGAGACACATCACCCACGTACACACGCACACACCCACACCCACACCCATACACACAATCACACACACGCATACACACACATACACACAACACACACACACATACTCACACACACAACACACACGCACACACACAACACAATACACACACACACACACACACAACACACACACACATACACACACAAACACACACATATACACGCGCGCGCACACACACACACAAACACAAAACCACACGCACACACACACACAAAACACACACACACACACACACACACACACACACACACACACACACACACACACACACACACACACACACACACACGCACGCACGCATATATACAAAACAAAACAAACAATGTATCAGACTATCGACCTCAGAACTGTCAGCAAACATCGTTTTTTCCCCTCTTTCTGTGTGCACATGTGTGTGTGTGGGCGGATGGTTGGCGGGAAACAGGTTAATGATTTTCAATGGAACTTGTTGCTGGCTTGCGAATGTGGCTTTCTGTAAGTAACGATTGTCAGCCTCAGACACAGTTCAGCTTTCAGGTAAACCTTGGCAGGTTGCACAGTTGATGCCTGGGTGGTACCCGCCTGTCATTCAAAGTGTTTGTAGTAGCGGAATGGAAAGGGCGGGGTTTGATGCCAGAGGACAGGGGTGGTGAGAAAGGGGGTGTAGGGGTGGCAGGAGATTGTTTAAGAAAGGTAAGAGTTTGAAAGAGATATATAGAGTTTGAGAGAGACGTATGGAGTTTGAAAGAGATATATAGAGTTTGAGAGAAGAGTATAGAGTTTGAAAGAGATATATAGAGTTTTGAGAGAGACGTATAGAGTTTGAAAGAGATATATAGAGTTTGAGAGAGACGTATAGAGTTTGAAAGAGATGTATAGAGTTTGAAAGAAATACATAGAGTTTTAAAGAGATGCACAGAGTTTGAAAGAGATGTATAGAGTTTGAAAGAGATGTATAGAGTTTGAAAGAATTGTACCGGTATAGAGTTTGAAAGAGATATATAGAGGTTGAAAGAGGTATAGAGTTTGCAAGAGATGTATAGAGTTTGAAAGAGATGTATAGAGTTTGAAAGAGATGTATAGAGTTTGAAAGAGATCGATAGAGCTTGAAAGAACTATATAGAGTTTTAAAGAGATGTCTACAGTTTGAAAGATATGTATAGAGTTTGAAAGATATGTATAGAGTTTGAAAGAGATGTATAGAGTTTGAAAGAGGTGTATAGAGATTGAAAGAGATATATAGAGTTTGAAAGAAATACATAGAGTTTTAAAGAGATGTATAGAGTTTGAAAGAGATGTATAGAGTTTGAAAGAATTGTACCGGTATAGAGTTTGAAAGAGATATATAGAGTTTGAAAGAGATGTATAGAGTTTGAAAGATATAGAGAGAGTTTGAAAGAGATGCACACACGTACACATATATACATACATACAACATACATACATACATACATACATACATACATACATACATACATACATACATACATACATAGGCCTACATACATACATATGTACATACAGACAGACAGACAAACGGAGAGAGAGAGAGAGAGAGAGAGAGAGAGAGAGAGAGAGAGAGAGAGAGAGAGATCAAAAGTGTACATCTGCCTTAAGGCCTGAATACATTCAAGCAAGAGTGTGGGTGGGGCTGGTAAAGGACTGAGAGAGAACGTCGAGAATGTCGAAGGGCCGATTACCATTGGTGGTCTTCTAAACTAGAAGTGCACCGTCAGATTTATCAATCTAACTAGAAGTGCACCATCAGATTTATCAATCTAACTAGAAGTGCACCGTCAGATTTATCAATCTAACTAGAAGTGCACCGTCAGATTTATCAATCTAACTAGAAGTGCACCGTCACATTTATCAATCTATGTACCACAAGGTAATTGAGTTGCTCTCTAAATCGAATACTGATTACGTTTTCTCACAAACACTTGAAGCCACAAACACAAAAAGATTCTGTTTTCCATCTGTCTGATTTACTTCGCACTGAGAAATCAATTCCCCTGCCATCAAATAGTAGTCCAGATGATCTCCCTTCTGTCTTTTCCACATTTTTCTCCACAAAGATTTCTGATTTGTATATCAAACTTGACTCAGCTCTCTTCCACCCAACACTTCCAGACCCTCCATTTACTGGTGCTCCTCTCCTCTCCCTCCATCCAGTATCTGAAACTGAGATCTTCATGATCCTCAAAGAAATGTTTCAAATCTCGTGAACTTGACCTCCTTTTAGCCTCTCTCTTTTCACACATCTACCACCAACTTCTTCCATCAATCACCTCCATCGTCAATTCCTTCTTTGATCTCAGGAGCTTTCCTTTCTGCTTTCAAAACTGCTCTCATATAGCCATTTCTCAAGAATAACAATCTCGATCTCGATGATCTGAAAAAAATTATCTGCCCTTATGAAATCTCCCATGTCGGTCCAAGCTCCTCGAAAAAGTGGTACTAAAATGCATGAGTATCTCTACTTAAATCATCTCCACCATCGTTACTAGTCTGCCTATCGAGCAAACCACAGTACAGAAACAGCTCTTGTTCGCATATCAGTGAACTTGCTTTTGCTTCTGATGCTAGTAAAATTTCCTCTTAACACTCCTCGATTTGTTTGCTGCCTTTCATACCACTGATCACTCCATCCTTCTCTGTCGTCTTGAACACACCTTTGAAATTCACGGTACTGCTCTTTCTTGGTTCTCCTTCTATCTCTCTGATCGCTTTCAGTCAATTTTCATCAACGGAAGTCAGTCTAAGCCTGTTAGGCTTTTTTGGCGGTGTTCCTCGGGGTTCTGTGCAAGGGCCTGTCCTATTCACTCTTTATACCTCACCCCTAACCAACATCATTGACCAGCATGACGTGAAACATCGTTTTCACGCATATGACTTACAACTTTAGAATAGCGCCATCCCTGAAAATATCACTTGTTTTATCTCAAAAGCATCCAGCTGCTACATTGATATCCAGAACCAGATGACACAAAATAATTAGAGTTAAATGGTGACAAAACTGAAGCCATGCTCGTAGGCATCAAAAACAAACTTGCCTCAATTACAATGAATACCTTCCGGCTAAATTACAACATCATCCCTCTCTCTCATTCTGTCAAGAGCCTGGGTGTGACCTTGGACATTACTTTTTCTGTGCAGAAGTTTCTAATGCAGACCTGCTAATCGTGCTACTATCAGATTCTGCGCATTGGTTACATTCAAAGATATGTTTCAACTGAGGCTGCATCTAACCTTGTGACACCTCTCATTTTGTCTCGTTTTGGTTATTGTAACGCTCTTCTTTCTGGATTACTACCTTCTTCTCTTCTGTGTCTGCAATGCATACAAAACTTAGCTGCTCGTCTTGTCCTCAGAATGAGAAATGTTTCACAATGTCAGTCCTCTCCTTCGCTTTCTGCACTGGTTGCCTCATTTGAACAAAACTGAATATAAGCTGGATACCTTGTGTTACAAATCTATTCACCAGACATCCCCATTATACCTTTGTGACAACATCAATATTTATACGCCAACTCGCATCCTGCACTCAGCTTCAGATACTCTTTCCTTTTAGGTTCCTAAATTTAAACTATCAACTGTCGGAACCGGGAACCCCCCCCCCCCCCCACACACACACAAAGAATCAGAACGCGTATTTAATACAACCAGACAAGACAGGCGCAAATTTTCGGCAAACTGGCCTTTGTCAAGCGTAAGATCGCAAACACCAGAAACAAAAACTATGAGGAAAAGGCTGAAACTTCCCTGCTGCTCCGTCCAGTGTGAGAAAAGGAATCAGCAGGGATGTCTCAGTCTTCAGAAGAAGAAGAAGGAGAAGAGGAAGAAGAAGAGAAAGAAAAGGAATAGGAGGAGGAGGAGGAGGAGGAAGAAGAAGAAGAAGACGAACAACAACAACAACAACAAAAAGAAGAAGAAAACGAAGAAGAAAAAGGAGGGGGGGGGGGGGGGGGAAGAGAAGAAGGAGAAGAAAGCAGAAGAAGAAAAAGAAGAAGCTGAAGAAGAAGAAGAAAGAAGAAGAAGAAGAAGAAGAAGAAAAAGAAGAAGAAGAAGAAGACAGACAGACATAAAGAAAGAAAGAAAGAAAAAAAAAGAAGAAGAAGAAGAAGACAGACAGACATAAAGAAAGAAAGAAAGAAAGAAAGAAAGAAAGAAGAAGAAGAAAACAACAACAACAAGAACAACAACAAAGAAGAAGAAGAAGTAGTAGTAGTAGTTATAGAATAAGAAGGAGGAGGAGGAGAAGAAGAAGAAACGGAGACAGATAATCAGACTCGGGTGACACTCAGTCCCAAAGTCACGTATAGTCGTACGCCAACCACCGTGAAGCGTGCCACAGTCATGATGCCTGTTATTTCCACACAGATCTGTGTCATTCACCATGACCAGCTCCTGTCGCAACTGTCTCCACAGCTGTCAGTAACGGTTTCAATTCATCTTGTTTACGGCCTGACCGACCTTAAGGGTCGGGGTATCATATCAGGACCGCGGGTAGAAACAGACACAGAAACTTGTCGCCGCGGTGTAGTGGTTTGCGCAATTGACTACCGACTGAAAGGTTGTAGGTTTGAATCCCCATCAGTCCCTTCAAAACTATATCTTTCTGGATTTTTCGGCTCTAACCGGCTCCTATCCAGAGTTGGGCGTGCTATGGGCTCATTGGGAAGACTGGGACCACACAGTCGAGTCTCATCCACATCACGGAGGGTGTTGCTCAAATCTTCTGACCAGCGCCGCAAGTGTCTGTATCTTCCAGGCCTGGTTGACACCAGGATATGTTATGGTAGTAAGCGTAGAGTACAACCCTGTCACGCAGTCTCAATCCTAGAAGGAAGTCCATAGTATCATAATTATCATCCTCATCGACATCATCATCATCACATTGTAAAAAAAAAAAAAGTGCCAGCTTCTGTGGCCATTAAGATGGCGTAGAAAGTGGGACGAAAAAAAAAAGGTGAGCACAAAGGTGACCTCTCTGAGTGCGATGATCCTAAAAACAACAACAAAAACAAAAATAAAAACAAAACAAACAAACAAACAAACAAAAAATACAGATACCAGTCAGCGTGGATTGGTCGGAACAACGGACCACTCACTGGAAGTTCGTGGGTTCAAGCATCAACATGATGCTACAAACAGACTGACAAAAGATTGATTGATTGATTTCGTTCGGTTTTACGTCGGCACCCACCTCAAACGATATGGCCGACGGGGATAAGCATCCCAAGGAAGTAGGGGGAAGGGGGATTTATCTAGTCCAATACTGACACCACCAAAACAACAATGATGTTAAGATGGGACAGTAAGAAGGCCAGTTTTAGTGCAGCGCAACCCGGGATTCGAACCCACAAACATTAGCTTGTGAACCCGACTGATAAAAGAAAGCAGAAGTACGCTTTTATGTTGGTTGACCCAGCAAGACACTGCTGCCGAGAAACGCAACACACAACGACAGATTCATCAAGAAATCTTGGAGACAGTGCCTTAACGGCACAGTCCTCAGTCAGTTTGGGTGTTTGGAGTTTCTTCAAGAGCAATTCATAGCACTCGGACCATTACATATGCGCTCCATCCCAATCTGCCAGCAATTATCTGGCAGATTCCATGAACATGCACAAAGCCCTAGGCACTGGCAAAGTCTTGATCTGGGGATGTGTGGCGAGGAAGGACCAATGAAACACTAAGCTGACACCACCAGAAAGATGGGCAGCAAACAGGCCAGTTAATAATGTTGCAGGCAGGGATTGAACTCGAAATATCAGATCCTGAAAAAATAGCCCAAAACAAACAAACAAACAAACAAACAAACAAACAAACAAACGAACAAACAAACGAACAAACAAACAAACAAACAAACAAAGAAACAAACAAACAAAAAAGACAACCAGCCTGCGAAAAAAAACACTTCATGATTACTGACACAGTGAAACAGAAGGAATTTGAAGGTCGTGAGTTCGATCGTTGCTCAGTGCACTATGAGTTTTGGTCCCATTAGCTTAGTCGGTATGAAACAATCCTCTCTGAGAGAGAGAGAGAGACAGAGAGAAAGAGAGAGAGACAGAGACAGAAGAGAGAGAGAGCAGACAGACAGACAGACAGAGAGAGAGAGAGACAGACAGACAGACAGAGAGGGAGGGAGGGAGAGAGAGAGAGAGAGATAGACAGATAGATAGATAGATAGACAGACAGATAGAGAGACAGACAGACAGACAGACAGACAGACAGACAGACAGAGATATACAGAGAAAGTGAGAGAACAGGAGATGTCAGGTTTTGAAACCACGGCTGTGTCACAACATCCAAACAGCTCGCAGGGGGGAAAAAAAAGGTCTGACGTTAACCCACTTGACCACCTACCCGTAAGTAAGTAAGTAGGTCGTAGCCTACCTTCATATCCAGAATGTTCCCTCAGCTCAGTGGTTAGGGTACCATGCTCATAACGCATAGCTCGTGATAAAATAAAATGTGACTGCAGGATCTTGAGGGTAAAAAACAAAATATTAAAAAATACCTTGTTTGTAAAAGATCCTTGGGAGTATAAAACACAACGTTTCGAGCCCAGGCCCTTTGTCAAGTGAAAAATGCTCGTGGGTTCGTCCCCCATGTGGGCCCTGAAATTTACTACGTGCCGTCGACTGGTTCTTTTGATAGAACCGTGGACTCAAGATCTGATATCTGGAGTTCAATCCCAGCCCGCAACATCAAAAACTTGGCCTGTTCGCTCATCATCATCATCATCAGGTGCCCTGCCGCATGGCGTTGGCGACCATGGACTTCCAACCATCTCTATCTCTCGTTGCCCCCAGCATCTCCCCCACCCTCCTCATCCCCAGCCAGTCTGCAAGTCCGTCCAGCATTCTCTCCCTGGGTCTACCTGGCGCTCTCTTTCCCTCCAGCTTTCCCGTTGTGACCAGGTGCTCCAAATCCCCCTTCCTCATAAAATGGCCTATAAATGTTGCTTGGCTTTTCCTAATCTTCCTTATGAGTGATCTACTTGTGTCTGCCTCCACCAAGACTGTCTCGTTTGTTTTCTTTGCTGTCCATGGAACTCTCAACATTCTTCTGAGAAACCACATCTCAGCTGCCTCGATTCTGCTCTGGCTTTGCTTGCTGACTGTCCACGCCTCGCAACAGTATTGGTTCTATATAACATTCAAGGACTCTCTTTCTGATGTTAATTGATAGGCATTTGTTGGTAAGAATGCTTGTCATCTTCTTGAATGCTGTTTTGGCTTGGCCGATTCTGCCAGCTATTTCCGATGTGCATCAATCGTCTGATGAAATGACCGTTCCCAAGTATTTGAACTTATTAACCTGTGTCAAGGTTGTGCTATTTGCTGTTATTTTGCATGAGGGGATTTCATGTTTTTTACTGATCACCATGACTTCAGTCTTCCTGCTGTTTAGTTCCAACCCCTTACTTTTGCTTTCTATTTCTAGTATATTCACAAGGTTTTGTAGGTCCCTTTCATTTTCTGCAATTAGCACGGTGTCATCTGCGTACCGAATGTTGTTTATCATTTTCCCTCCAACCTTTAATCCAGGGTCTTCTTCTAGGTTTCTCGTGATGTTTTCGCTATATAGTGAAAACGGATCTGGTGACAAAACACAACCCTGTCTGACTCCTCTTTCGATGTTTTGAAAAGAGCTTATATTGTTTTGTATTCTCATTGCAGCTGTTTGTTCCCAGTACATGTTCTTGATTATTCGTAGATCTTTTCCATCAACATTGAGTCTCTCCAGTAGGTTGATCAATTCTTCATGTCGTACCCGATCGAAAGCTTTGGTGTAGTCAACAAAGCATAAATACAAATCCTTATTCATCTCAATTGACCTCTCTATGATAGTTCTTAGGATGTATATGCATTAATAGTTCTTAGGATGTATATGGCATTAATAGTTCCTTTCCCTTCCACAAATCCACACTGTTCTTCTGCTATTTCTCATTTGATTCTATTCCATGTCCTCATCATGATTATTCTTAACAGGATTTTTGTTACATGACTCATCAAACTGATTGTGCGATGGAGTTCGCATTCTATAGCCCCTGTCTTCTTTGGAAGTGCAATGAAAATTGATTTTGACATATCTTTGGGGATTTTTCCAGTGTCATAAATTTCATTTAGGAGGACTGTTATTTTTTCTATGCCAAATTCCTCCAGGGCTTCAATCATCTCTGTAGTAATGTTGTCTGGTCCTGGGGCTTTTCCTGGTTTCATCTTTTTCAGTGCCGCTCTAACTTCATCTTTCATTATGGGTGGTCATTCAAAGTTCTTTTTTATAATGTGTTCTTCGTTTCTG
Source organism: Monoplex corrugatus (assembly GCA_030674185.1). Classification (NCBI taxonomy): domain Eukaryota; kingdom Metazoa; phylum Mollusca; class Gastropoda; order Littorinimorpha; family Ranellidae; genus Monoplex; species Monoplex corrugatus. The sequence continues at coordinate 10,845,992 of JAPXFY010000034.1, forward strand.
TCATCCTGAAAAAGGTCTGTAATGTACTCTCCCCATCTGTCCAGTATTTTGTCTTTTTCCATGATAAGCGTGCCATCTTTCGATTTTAAGCAACCAGTTGATGTGCATGTATTTTTCCTGTGGACAATTTCTTCAGTTCGTCTGTATATACCCTGAGGATCCATTCTGTGTCGTTCTTCTATCTCTTTGCATTTTGTGTTCAGCCAAGCTTCCTTAGCTTCATTGCACCTATGCCTGATTTCTTTGTTTATCTTCCTGTATATTTCCTCGTTTCTCTTTGCCTTCCTACTTTCCTCCATCAGGCCCAAAATTTCATTAGTCATCCAGCTCTTTTTTGCTTTTCTATCTGCCGTAGGGATTTCTTCACAAGCTTCATTTATAGAACTTCTCCTTTGTCCATTGTTCCTCACTGTCACCAACATCTTCCAGAGCACTGAATTTGTTTTGAACATGTACATTAAATTTTTGACGTATCATTAAATATTTTCATCTGTCTTTAAGAGTCCAAGATTTAGTTTGATGTTGCTTTTGGTCTGTTTCCTTTTCCTCAATTTCAGCCTAAACCTTCCTACTACAGGATTGTGGTCACTGTTGCAGTCTGCGCCTGGTAGTGTTTTTGCTGACAGTAAAGAATTTCTAAATCTTTTGTTGATCAGGATGTAGTCAATTTGATTTTTGGTATTATATCCAAGTCCATTTTCTTCTGTTAGGCTGCTCAAACCAGGTGTTTCCTACTATGAACTCATTCATCCCATTCTACAAGTCCCTCCCCCCCTCCTTTCATTTTGTGTACCAAGGCCATGAGGTCCAACTATATCCTCCACCCTATCCTGTCTCACTTTAGCATTAAAGTCTCCCATTATGACTGTAACTTCCTGTGATTTACGTTGGACCTTGGCCATCTCTATAAAACTTTGTAGAAGTTGTCGATGTCTTCCTGAGTACTTGCCTGTTTGCTGCCCGTCTTAATGTTTCCATCATCCTGGTGGTGTCAGCTTAGTGTTTCAAAAGGTCTCCCCCCCACCTCTTTCCCATTTCAAGACCTTGCCAGCGTATTGGGTTTTATGCAGGCTCAGGGTGTCTGCCAGATAATTGCTGGCAGATTTGGGAGGAGCGTATATGGAATTGTCTGAGCGCGATGAATCCCTCTTCAGAAAACAAAACTCAATCTCCAAACTGTCTGTGTGAATGTGTGTGTGTGTGTGTATGTTGTGTGTGTGTGTGTGTGTGTGTGTGTGTGTCTGTGTGTCTGTGTGTCTGTGTGTCTGTGAATGTGTGTGTGCGTGCGTGCGTGCTTGCGCGCGCGCGCTCGCGCTCGTGTGTGTGTGTGTGTGTATGTGTGTGTGTGTGTGTGTGTGTGTGTGTGTGTGTGTGCGCGCGCGTGTGTGTGTGTCTAAAATCACTATTGTCGACACACATTAAATAAAAGATTCTTTCCTTCCTTCCTTCAATCTCCAATCTACATGTCTAACCCTTTCATTCCCTCATCCTATCCACCAATTTTCTGCAGGAAGCTGGTGGATAGGATGAAGGACTTAAAGGGTAAAATTTTTGTTTTGTTATCACGGTTGACAGTGCAAGATGCTGGTAGATAGGGTGCGGGAGTCAAAGGGCTAAGAACCATTGTGGTGTGGCCTTTCTGTAACATGAATATTTATCGTCGCTGGTTTCGCGGGTTAAATAACACCTAATGTAATTTATACCACCCCCGCCTGCTTCTGCTAAGTGGCATATAGACCTAGTATCGGGAATGGGTGGGCGGAGAACAGGGAAATGTGTGTGTGTGTGTGTGTGTGTGTGGTGTGTGTGTGTGTGTGTGTGTGTGTGTGTGTGTGTGTGTGTGTGTGTGTGTGTGTGTGTGTGTTGTGTGTGTGTATGTGTGTGTATGTGTGTGTGTGTTTGTGTGTTTCTGTTTGTGTGTGTTTGTGTTTGTAGTTGTGTGTGTGTGTATTTGTGTGTTTGTGTGTGTTTCTGTATGTGTGTGTGTGTGTGTTGTGTATGTATGTGTGTGTGTGTTTCTGTGTGTGTGTGTTGTGTGTGTGTGTGTGATGTGTGTGTGTATGTGTGTGTATGTTTGTGTGTGTTTATGTGTGTGTGTGTGCGTGTCTGTGCGTGTGTGTGTGTGAATGTATGTGTTGTGTGTGTGTGTGTGTGTGTGTGTGTGTGCATTGTATGTGTGTATGTGTGTATATAATTATATGTGTGTGCGTCTGTGTGTGTATATCTGTGTGCGCGTGTGTTGTGTGTGAGCATGTGTGTATGTTGTGCGTTAGTGTGTGCGTGTGCCTGCGTGTGAGTATGTGTGTGTATGTGCATGCGTATTGTACGCGCGTGTGCTCTGTATATGTGTATATGTGTGTGTGTGTGTGTGCGTGCGTGCGTGTGTGTGTGTTTGTGTGTGTGTGTGTGTGTGTGTGTGCGTGTGTGTGTGTTTGTGTTTGTTTGTGTGTGTGCGTGCGTGCGTGCGTGTGTGCGTGTGTGTGTATGTGTGTGTGTGTGTGTGTGTGTGTGTGTGTGTGTGTGTGTGTGTGTGTGTGTGTGTGTGTGTGTGTGTGTGGTAACACATTTAAAAACTAAAAGTCATCTCTAAACTCCTCTCTCCATATCACCGTTTGCAGACATCCCTTTCCCCACCGACATCCGTCCTTCCCCTTTTTCTTGTTAAATAATAATAAATAATTATATACACCTGCAGACTGGAAAGAGCACACACATACATACATACGCGCGCGCGCACACACAAACACACACACACACACGCCCGCCCGCACGCACACACATATACAGACACACACACGCGCGCACACACACACACTATCACTTCCACCACCTCCACTGCACTCTTTTTTGGGGGGCGGGGGGGGGGGGGAGCAAGGGGACGGGGCGGGCAGCATAACGAATCTATTTACAAAGTTTTCAACATTCGGAAATGAAGCATCTGGAAACCTTACACGTGCGCGCACACACACAGACACACACACACACACACACACACACACACACACACACACACACACACACACACACAGACACACACACACACATGCATAACCATACATACAGACACATGTACATACATTCATACACATGTATACACACACACAGAAGTAACACATACATACAAACATACACACACAGTGTCACAGACACTCATAACACATGCACGCACGCACACATAAAATACACACACTCACACATACGCAAGCACGCACGCACACGCACACTCATACATCGAACAACACACTCACACACATACACACATATTCATACATATACACATACAACAGTGTCACAGACACTCTTACACACACATACATACATACACACACTCAAACATACACACATGCACACATACGCAAGCACGGTCACACACACGCACGCACACACACACACACACACACACACACACGCACACACACATAATCACACACACAGATACACACCATATGTATACTGTAGCGTACTAATGAACTCTAAGTTCTTTGCCACATGGTGAACGAGCGAAAGGACAAACTCAACATCTGTCAGTCGTTACTGTAGGTGAGGCCTATGTAAACCAGTGAACTAAAGTTTTACGTGTTCAAAGAAGAGGAGACTAAAGTTATACCTGTTTAAAGAAGAAGAAACCAAAACTATGTGTATTCAAGAAGAAGAAAACCAATGTACATAGGTATGTTAACGCCCTATCGGTATACTCAGCCCTATCGGTATACTCAGCCCTATCGGTGTATTCAGCCCTATCGGTATACTCAGCCCTATCGGTATACTCAGCCCTATCGGTATACTCAGCCCCATCGGTGTATTCAGCCCTTTTGTTATATTCCGTTGAAAACAGCATACACAACAATATTTGCGAAATCTAAAGCTTAACGTTTCAACATATTGCTTCTGAAGATTAACAACATGTACACAATGACAATTAAAAGGGCACGATTAAGTTAATTTGCATTTTTAAAAAAAATTCCTTGGTATAATTTGGCCTCCCTATCCCGACCTACTTTTGTTTTCGTCTGCTTTTCCGGCGAACGGTGATACATTTTTTTATATTTTTTTTTTCTTCTTTTTTTGCACCCCCAGCAAATTATTCAAAGCCATTTAATAATTTTGGCAGACAGTCCTATTTCGATCGAATGTGCACTAAAGAAAATATCTTTTTTTAAAATTCTTTCTATATGAACACGTTTGTGATGCTTCTAAAACGGAAGGGATGTACATAGAATATAAAATGGTATGTATTCATTTTTGCATGGCCATGTGCGTTGACTGACCACCAGTGCCAGTGATGAGATACATGTAACAGACCCTGTTGTCAATACTAAGTCCTCCTGGGAAGCAGTTGTTGGTCGGGATGTGTGGATGGGGCTGAGTATACCGACAGGGCGTTAACAGACCTATTCAAAGAGGAGAAGAGCAAAGTTATACATATTCAAAGAAGAACAAACCAAAGTTATATGCATTCAAAGTGTAATGAATAATGAGGAAACCAAAACACATAATCATCATCATCATGTGTCCTGCCGCGTGGCGTTGGCGATCATGGCCCTCTATATGAATCTATCCCTTGTCCCTGCAAGTACATCTTCCACCCTCTCTGTTCTCAGCCACCCTGCAAGTCCGTCCAATATTTTCTCCCTGGGTCTACCTGGTTTTCTTTTTCCCTCCAGCTTTTCTGTTGTTACCAACTGCTCTAATTCCCCAATCATGGCCAAAACACATAGTATTCAAAAAATGACGAAGCCAGAGAACATATTTTAAGGATCATTCCACATAGGCAGTTTCTTTTGTGCTCATTTTTTTTTCTTTCTTTCTTTTTTCTAGGCCACATTAATAGCCACAGAAAGCTGAGACAGTTTTTACAATGCGATGATGACGGCGCCGAGAATGATAATCATGATGTTATGGAATTTTACCTAGAATTCCTGGCATCAACCACGCTGAAGGATACAGACACTTGCGGTGCTGGTCCGGGGATTCGAGCAACACCCTCAACGACACATCCGTGAAATAATTCAAACGCGACTGTGTGGTCGCAGTCTTCCCAGTCAGCCCATAGCACGCTCAACCCTGGGTAGGAGCTGGTTGGGGATGAAAAACACCTCAATGATTTCGAAAGAACTGATGGGGATTTGAACCAACAACCCCCCCCCCCCCCCCCCAGTTGGTATTCCGTTGCTCTAATCACTACACCTCGGTGACTGGTTGAGTCCAAACAACATAGTACGTACTCAAAGATAAGAAAATCAGAATTATGTAATCAAAGAGGGGAAACCAAAGTATTACGTATTTATAGAGCAGGAAACCTAAGTTTATGCGTATTCAGAGACAAGGAAACTCAGGTTATAAGTATTCAAAAAGGAGGAAACCAAAGGGTACGCGTATTCAAACAGAAGGAAACTCAAAATTACAGATATTCAAAGAGGGGGGAAACAAAGTCTATACCATTCAAAAGGAGAAAACCAAAGTTTGCGCAATCAAAGTGGAGGAAACCAAATTAAACCTATTCCAAAAAGAAAAATCAAAGCATGTACGTATTCACAGAGGAGGAAACCAAAGAACGTACGTATTCACAGAGGAGGAAACCAAAGAACGTACGTATTCACAGAGGAGGAAACCAAAGAACGTACGTATTCAAACAGAAGGAAACCAGGAGTACATACATATTCAAGGAGGGGGAAATCACAGTATATACGGATTCACATAGGAGAAAATCAAAGTATACATGCATTCAAAGAGGAGGAAACCAAAGTGTATACATCTTCGAAGAGAAGGATACCCGTGTAATAGTTACTTAAAGAGGAGAAAAACAAAGCATGTACGTATTCAAAAAGAAGAAAACAATTTTTTTATGGATTCAAAGTGGAAAAATTCACTGTGTATGCTTGTTTACAGAAGAGAAACCATTATTACACATATTGAAAGATGTGGACACCAAAATATACACGTGTTCAAAGGAAAGTATAACAAAGTTATACGCATTGAAAGAAGACAGGAAACCAAGGTATTTCGTATTCAAAATTATACGTTTCCAAAAAGGACACCAAAGTTATACATATTCAAAGAGAAGGAAACCAAAGTTATGTATTCAGAGAGAAGGAAACCAAAGTTATATACATATATTCAGAGAGAAGGAAACCAAAGTTATACGTATTCAGAGAGAAGGAAACCAAAGTTATATACATTTATATATTCAGAGAGAAGGAAACCAAAGTTATATGTATTCAGAGAGAAGGAAACCAAAGTTATATATATTCAAAGAGAAGGAAACCAAAGTTATACGTATTCAGAGAGAAGGAAACCAAAGTTATATGTATTCAGAGAAAAGGAAACCAAAGTTGAACGTATAAAAATAAAAGGAAACCGGAGTTATACGTATTCAAAGATAAGGAAACCAAGTTATAGGTTTCCAAAAAGAAGAAAACCAAAGTTTTGAAAGAAAAAAAAAACGTTCTAAAGAGAAGGAAACCAAAGTTATACGCATTCAAGGACAAAGAAAGCAAAGTTATAGTCTACGTTTTCAAAGAGAAGGAAACCAAAATTACACGTTTGAAAGGCAAGGAAAGAAACAGTTGTACGTGTTCACAAAGGAGAAAAATAAAGTATGTAGGTCTACATTTTCAAAGAGGTATCTATGATGTTTGTGAAATGATGTGTGTGCGCGTGCGTTCGCGCACACACATACACACACACACCAAACGAGAGAGAGAGAGAGAGAATAAGTTGCCTTCTCTTTGAGTTATTGGAGTTATTTCAAGAGGGATTTACTGCTCTCGGACAGCTCCAAATGCGCTCCACCCAAATCCATCAGCAATTATCTGACAGATTTTACTAAACATGCACAAAACCCAATGTGCTGGCAAGGTCTTGAAATAGGGAAAGGGGAGAAGGGACCCAACAAACACTAAGCTGACCACTGATATTTAATGCAGGCCTTTGACTCTCCTTAAAAAAAATAGTATATCATACCTAAAACCACACACAAACACACACACACGGAATAGCCTACCTGTACAAGGGTATGCGATCTGCCCCTAGCTTCTTTCAACTAATCAGCCCCACACCCACGCCTCTATCTCCCTCCACTATACCCCGATCCCCACCCTCCCACCCCCGTGTCAAACCGAGAAACAGCCGCACCTCATTTGCATATGACCTTGACAGGGGTCGTCACGCACGCGCTGATTTCCATTCATAAAAGCCCAGCACCGACGCCGCGCATGTAACCAGACCCCCTCTTCAACCCTAGCCCCCGACCCAACCCCCTGCCCCTCCCCCTCCCCCCAAACCCGAATCTCTCACCCCTCTGTCCCGTTTGCGGCGGTCTTTTTGCTTTAAAGAAACAGTAGGCATGCTTCAGCAAAATACATGCCGTGTCAGATCTGTGTCGAGGGCTTAATTTTTTTTAAAGTTTCGTTTTAGCGTCTTGTGCAAAAAGGTACACGTTGCTTGGAAATATGTTAATGTTATCTCAACAATGCCCGGCGTCAGTGTTTTCATTACGAAATCCAGGGCTCCCAATTTTCCGATTTTTCTTGGAAATCCGAGAAAATCAACAGGCTGCTTCCGAGAAAAAAAATGTGCTTTCCGAGAAAATGAAAAAATTCGACTGATAACTTGTTTTCTTCTGCGAAACAGTCGGCTGTTTGTCAATCTGTTCATCTCTCGTTGCAGACGACGAAACTTCGGGAAGAAGGATAAATCCGGTGTCATTTTCCGCTAAGGTCACTTCCGGTGTTTTTTGTTTGTCGGGCGCGGCTTGTTTTCAGCACCGATCGCAAAACTTTTGAAGAGTGTGACAATGTTTCAAGCCGATATTCTCGAGAGAGAGTCTTGCCGCAGCAAACATGTTTGACAAAGACTGCAAAAATAAGCGGAGTTGGGAGTGGATTTCACGAAAAACTGACGTCATGGAAATGAGCACATGGCTTTCAAAAATAGCAGAGGCTGGCATAGCCTACTGTGTGTTGTGCCGCTGTGAAGTCAGTTAACCCTTTGACTCCCTCACCCTACCTATTAACTGCAAAAACTTAACCATTTGACTCCCGCACCCTATCCATCTGCTTCTTGCAATGCTTGGGTAGCATGGTTGACAATGCAGGACGCTGGTGGATAGGGTGCGGGAGGCAAAGGGTTAAAATAACTAAACCCCCGTGTTCATTTATAGCTGAACAGGCATGCACAAACTTTCAGACAATTTCAGATGAGGTAGAAAACTGCAAAGAACCTTGAAGCTGTTCAGTCTAGGTTGTTGTTTAATTAATGTTTGTTGGAGCGTACATTAGAAAAATACCAAATTCATTTTCTTGACATCTGACCCCAGTGTGCATAAAATGTTATTTGCTTCAGTACAAAGGATCATAAACAAGCCAAAAGTTGTGTCAGACAGCGTCAGATTTCACCATTTTGCATCTATAAAAAAAAAAATTCTAGGGGGAGCATGCCTCAACATTTTCAGACATTTTTTTTTTTTAGTTTTGTCATTGGGAGGCCTGAAAATGAACACTTTAGCTATATACCACGGATTTGTAACATATGACAGTACTCGCGTAGGTTACAGAATATGTTTCTAGTATTTTCACGTGAACTGAGTGCATAAAATATGAAAATACCCCACCCACCACCCACAACACACATATATCCCAAGAAAGAGAAAGAGAGAGAGGGAGAGAGAGAGTGTGTGTGTGTGTGTGTGAGAGAGAGAGAATGAGAGAGTGAGAGAGAGTGAAAGAGAGAGTGAGAGAGAATGAAAGAGAGTAAGGGAGAGAGAGAGAGAGAGAGAGACAGAGAGAGACAGAGAGAGAGAGTGAGAGAGAGAGCTGGTCGGACATTGTCGCTTGTAACGTTCACAATTTTTTTCTGCCATATCCTAGCAGCGTGTGTCTCTAAAAAAAATTGTCCAGCTGTGGTGATTTTAGGAAATTTTCTTTTGGTCCGTGTGACCTTGACCTTAGACTTTTACTTTCCAAACTTTCCAAAACTCTGGGAGAGCGTGTCATCCATCTATCTGTTCTTCTTTTTCTGTAAGTGTTTATTTCTGTTTACCCATGACTTATGGCTGCGAAACCTGGACTCTCAGAAAAAGCTGATTGGAGAAGAACTGGGGAAGCAGAGATG
>JAPXFY010000034.1:10867602-10882602 GCA_030674185.1 Monoplex corrugatus
AGATTTTGTAATTACAGTCCATCAACAGCTGTTTTTATCAGACAGAACCCATACCCATACTTGCCAGACTGCTGTGTAAAGTAAAGACAGCAGATACAACATTCTGTTCGTACACACTCGGTCATTTATTTAAATGAGTGGCCAGAGAGAGAGAGAGAAAGACAGACAGACGGACGGACGGACGGACAGACAGAAACAGAGAGAGAAGGAAAATGAGTAGAAAGAGATGAGGAAGGACGAGTGGGAAGAAAGAGAGAGGAAGACAGACAGACAGACAGACAGACAGACAGATAGATAGACAGATAGGCAGATAGATAGATAGACAGACAGATAGATAGATAAATATACAGACAGATAGATAGATAGACAGATAGAGAGAGAGGTAGATAGATAGATACATAGACAGATAGATAGATAGACGTCTAGATAGATAGATAGAAAGACAGATAGATAGACAGATAGATAGACGGACAGACAGACAGACAGACAGATAGATAGATAGACAGATAGATGTATATAGAGAGGAGAGCAGAGAGAGAGAGAAAGATAGATAGATAGATAGATAGAAAGACAGACAGACAGACAGAAAGACAGATAGATAGATAGATAGATAGATAGACAGACAGATAGATAGATAGATAGACAGACAGACAGACATATAGATGGATAGATAGAGGAGAGCAGAGAGAGAGAGAAAGATAGATAGATTGATAGATAGATAGATAGATAGATACACAGAGAGAGAAAGACAGAGACAGAGAGAGAAAGACAGAGAGAGAGACAGAGACAGACAGGTAGAGAGAGACAGAGACAGATAAAGAGAGAGAGAGAGACAGACAGACAGGCAGAGAGAGAGAGACAGACAGACAGACAGAGAGACAGACAGACAGAGAGAGAGACACACACGCACAGAGAGAGAGAGAGAGACACAGAGAGAGAGGAGAGAGAGAGAGAGAGAGAGAGAGAGAGAGAGCAGACAGACTTGGGTACAGAACAAACTAGGGTACACAAGCACTAATCATCAGACGCAAACATTTACTTTTACAGCACAAACTGTTTGCTGGCCTGTCTGGGCCTACTCCAGGTCATCCCTACAGCACAGATATAGGTACATGCACACACACGGTCGGTTAGATTGAGAGAGAGAGAGAGAGAGAGAGAGAGAGAGAGAGAGAGACAGACAGACAGACAGACAGACAGACAGACAGACAGACTGACAGACAGAGACACAGTGAGAGAGAGAGAGAGAGAGAGAGAGAGAGTGTATGTGTATGTATGTATGTGTATGTACGTATGTGTGTGTGTGTGTATATTTGCATGTATGTATGTATGTACGTATGGATGTATGTATGTATGTATGTATGCATGCATGCATGTGTGTATGTATGTATGCACATATGTATGTAGGTATGTGTGGGTACGTATGTGTGTGTATGTATATATGTTTGCATGTATGTATATATGTATACATGTGTGTTTGTTTGCTTGTATGTATGTATGTATGTATGTATGTATGTATGTATGTATGTATGTGTATGTATGTATGTATGTACGTATGTACATATGTATATACATGTATGTATATAATGCATGTATGTATATGTGTATGTCTGTCTGTATGTATGTATGTATGCATGTATGTATGTGTGTTTGTTTGCTTGTATGTATGTATATATGTGTGTATCTATGTGTGTTTGTGTATATATGTATGTATGTACGTATGTGTATGCATGTATGTATGTACGTATGTATATATGCATGTATGTATATATGCATGTATGTATATGTGTATACATGTATATGTATGTATGTTTGTCTGTCTGTCTGTCTGTCTGTCTGTATGTATGTATGTATGTATGTATGTATATGTGTGTATGTATGTGTGTTTGTGTATATATGTATGTATGTACGTATGTGTATGTATGTATATATGCATGTATGTATATGTGTATATATGCATGTATGTATATGTGTATGTATGTATATATGTATTAGTTATTTCACAGGTCCCTCCTATAAAGCCCAGTGAGACTTCTTGCCTTTCTGAAGTCTTGGTTAAAAAAGTGTGAGAGACAGCAAGAAAGTGAGGAAAGCGAAAATGAGTAAGACAGTGAAGGAGACAGAAGAGAGAGAGAGAGAGAGAGAGAGAGAGAGAGAGAGAGAGAGAGAGAGAGAGAGAAGAGAGAGAGAGAGAGAAGAGAGAGAGAGAGAGAGAGAGAAGAGACTATGTTGGATCCCTGTGTGTGAGTGTGTGACAGAGATGATGACAACTTTAAGTCAAAGGTCATTCGCCGAACAGGCTTGAGTGTACCCTAGCTCCCCCCCCACACCCCCCCAGCCTAGAGTGTCAGGAGTAAAGGGCAGAAACACTTGCTTGACAGGGGTTTTTATCCTCTGAGGACCTCCTGCTGTTCAGCTCTCCCCAGAGTTTCTTACTACTGTGTCTGTGATTCTATACTGCTGTGTGCATTACACTCTTGTGTCTTGTGAATGTGAAATCTGCAGTCAGTCCAAATCAATTTAAAGTGCTTGTTTGAATTTTGCTCAAGGGGGATTCATCGCAGTCGGACAATTCCATACGCACTCCACCTGAATCTGTCAGCAATAATCTGGCAGTTTCGCTGAGTCCGCACAAAACCCTATAGGCTGGTAATGTTTTGAAATGGGGAAGGGGGGTGGATAGAGAGAACGGAACCAACGAAACACTAAGCTGACATCAGCAGAATGATGGAAACTTTAAAATGGGCAGCGAACAGGCCAGTTGGGTTTTTGTCGTTGTTGTTTCTTTTTAATATTGCAGGCTGGGATTGAACTCGAAATGTCATATCTTGAATCCATGGCTGTATTCAAAAGAATCACCTCACCCCTGTAGAACAGTGCTATACAAAAATGATTTATAATTCTTACTATTACTACTACTGTTGCTGTTACCATTATTACCAGTATTGTTATCACCAATACTATTACCACCACTACCAGTATTGTTATTACCAATACTATTACCACCACTACCAGTATTGTTGTTACCAATACTATTACCACCACTACCAGTATTATCATCAATACTATTACCACCACTACCAGCATTGTTATCATCAATACTATTACCACCACTACCTGTATTATTACCAATACTACTACCACCACTACCAGTATTGTTATCACCAATACTATTACCACCACTACCAGTATTGTTATCATCAATACTATTACCACCACTACCAGTATTGTTATTACCAATACTACTACCACCACTACCAGTATTGTTATTTACCAGTATTATTACCACCCACTACCAGTATTATTATTACCAGTACTATTACCACCACTACCATATTGTTATTACCAATACTATTATACCACCACTACCTGTATTGTTATTACCAATACTATTACCACCACTACCAGTATTGTTATTACCAATACTATCACACCACTACCAGTATGTTATTACCAATACTATTACCACCACTACCAGTATTGTTATTACCAATACTATTACCACCACTACCAGTATGTATTGTAATTCACCAATACTATTACCAACCCAACTACCAGTATTGTTATTACCAATACTATTACCACCACTACCAGTATTGTTATTACCAATACTATCACCACCACTACCAGTATTTTACCAATACTATTACCACCACTACCAGTATTGTTATTACCAATACTATTACCACCACTTACCAGATTATAGTTATTACCAATACTATACCACCACTACCAGTATTGTTATTACCAATACATTACCACCACTACCAGTATTGTTATTACCAATACTATACCACCACTACCAGTATTTATTACCAATACTATTACCACCACTACCAGTATTGTTATTACCAATACTATTACCACCACTACCAGTATTGTTATTACCAATATCTATTACCACCACTACCAGTATTGTTATTACCAATACTATTTACCACCACTACCAGTATTGTTATTACCAATACTATTACCACCACTACCAGTATAGTTATTACCAATACTATTACCACCACTACCAGTATTATTACCAATACTATTACCACCACTACCAGTATTGTTATTACCAATAATATACCACCACTACCAGTATTATTACCAATACTATTACCACCACTACCAGTATTGTATACCAATACTATTACCACCACTACCAGTATTGTATTACCAATACTATTACCACCACTACCAGTATTGTTATACCAATACTATTACCACCACTACCTAGTATTGTTATTACAATACTATTACCACCACTACCAGTATTGTTATAACCAATACTATTACCACCACTACCAGTATTGTTATTACCAATACTATTACCACCACTACCTGTATTAGTTATTACCAATACTATTACCACCACTACCAGTATTGTTATTACCAATACTATTACCACCACTACCATATTGTTATTACCAATACTATTACCACCACTACCAGTTTTATTACCAATACTACTACCACCACTACCAGTATTGTTATAACCAATACTATCACCACCACTACCAGTATTGTTATTACCAATACTATACCACCACTACCATATTTGTTATTACCAATACTTATTACCACCACTACCAGTATTATTACCAATACTATTACCACCACTTACCAGTATTGTTATAACCAATACTATACCACCACTACCAGTATTGTTATTACCAATACTATTACCACCACTACCAGTATTGTTATTACCAATACTATTACCACCACTACCTGTATTGTTATTACCAATACTATTACCACCACTACCAGTATTGTTATTACCAATACTATTACCACCACTACCAGTTTTATTACCAATACTATTACCACCACTACCAGTATTGTTATTAACCAATACTATCACCACCACTACCTGTATTGTTATTACAATACTATTACCACCACTACCGTATTGTTATTACCAATACTATTACCACCACTACCAGTATTGTTATTACCAATACTATTACCACCACTACCAATATTGTTATTACCAATACTATTACCACCACTACCAGTATTGTTATTACCAATACTATTACCACCACTACCAGTATTGTTATTACCAATACTATTACCACCACTACCAGTATTGTTATTACCAATACTATACCACCACTACCAGTATTGTTATTACCAATACTATTACCACCACTACCAGTATTGTTACCAATACTATTACCACCACTACCAGTATTGTTATACCATACTATTACCACCACTACCAGTATTGTATTACAATACTATTACCACCACTACCAGTATTGTTATTACCAATACTATTACCACCACTACCGTATTGTTATTACCAATACTATTACCACCACTACCAGTATTGTTATTACCAATACTATTACCACCACTACCAGTATTGTTATTATCAATACTATTACCACCACTACCAGTATTGTTTATTACCAATACTATTACCACCACTACCAGTATTGTTACCAATACTTACCACCACTACCAGTATTATTACCAATACTATTACCACCACTACCAGTATTTTATTACCAATACTATTACCACCACTACCAGTATTGTTATACCAATACTATTCACCACCACTACCAGTATTGTTATTACCAATACTATTACCACCACTACCAGTATTTATTACCAATACTATTACCACCACTACCAGTATTGTTATTACAATACTATTACCACCATACCAGTATTATTACCAATACTATTACCACCACTACCAGTATTATTACCAATACTATTACCCCACTACCAGTATGTTATTACCAATACTATTACCACCACTACCAGTATTATTACCAATACTATTACCACCACTACCTGTATTGTTATTACCAATACTATTACCACCACTACCAGTATTTATTACCAATACTATTACCACCATATCAGTATTATTACCAATACTATTACACCACTACCAGTATTGTTATTACCAATACTATTACCACCACTACCAGTATTATTACCAATACTATTACACATACTTTTATACCAATACTAACACCACTACTAGTATTGTTTATTACCAATACTATCCCATACTTTATACCAATACATTCCACACTACAGTATTGTTATTACCAATACTATTACCACCACTACCAGTATTGTTATACCAATACTATTACCACCACTACCAGTATTGTTATTATCCAATACTATTACCACCACTACCATATTGTTATTCAATTACTATTACCACCACTACCTGTATTATTACCATACTATTACCACCACTACCAGTATTGTTATTACTCAATACTATTACCACCACTACCAGTATTGTTATTACCAATACTATTACCACCACTACCTGTATTGTTATTACTAGTACTATTACCACCACTACCAGTATTGTTATTACCAATACTATTACCACCACTACCAGTATTGTTATTATCAATACTATTACCACCACTACCAGTATTATTACCAATACTGTCACCACCACTACCAATATTGTTATCACCAATACAATTACCACCACTACCAGTATTATTATTACCAATACTATTACCACCACTACCAGTATTATTACCAATACTATTACCACCACTACCAGTATTGTTATTATCAATACTATTACCACCACTACCAGTATTATTACCAATACTGTCACCACCACTACCAATATTGTTATCACCAATACAATTACCACCACTACCAGTATTATTATTTCCAATACTATATTACAACCACTACCACTACTACTATAAGATTGTTCTCAGAGGCTTTTTGAATAGAGAGATATGCGAGGCTCTTTGTCATAGCCTGCTGACTTAAGTTACTGTGGTGGCTTTCAACCATTCCATGTCTTCTTCTCACCCATTTATTTCCACTGCTGACTGCATAATGTTTTTCTTTCATTTCTGACCCTTCTGTCCAGTTGCTTGGTAACCGGTGTGTTACGTGGGTTGGTATGGGGGTGGGGTAGGGGTAATAGGGAAGGGGGAGGGGAAGATAAATAGTGGGCTGGAGCGGTGATGGCGTGGCTTGTTTTTTTTTTTTTTTTTTTTTTTTTTGGGGGGGGGGGGGGGGGGTGTTTAGAGGAGAGACTGAGGTGGTTTGATGTAGGCCTACTTTGAAGAATTCACTTATTGTCTGGAGAATTTCTCGAGTTCATCAGTACTGACGTCAGTAAGTCTTGACGTCAAATACATTAGTAAGGTTAAAAACAAACAACAACGGCAAAACAAGGCGGTCAGCTCGTACGATAATCTTCGTTTCTTAAATAAACATTAATCCTTTGACTCCCGCACCCTATCTACCAAATGTAAAAACTTAACCCTTTGAGTCCCGCACCCTATCCACCAGCTTCCTGCAGGAAGTGGATAGGGCGAGGGACTCAAAGGGTTAAGTTTTTACCTTACTAGCGTGGTCAACAATGCAGGATGTTGGTGGACAGGGTGCGGGAGTCAAAGGGTTAATAAAAAGGAAAAAAAAAGACGAACTCGTTTCTAACACGGGCATTTCACATTGCAAATGGCTGTACAGGCGACTTAAAGCTGTATAGTTTTCATTTTTAGTGGTTGGTTAGACAAGCAAAAAATGAAGCTTTGGATATGTATACATACATACATTCATACTTATATACATACACGCATACACACATACAAACATACATACATACATACGTACGTACATACATACATATATACACACACACACACACACCCACACACACATACACCCACCCACCCACTCACCCACACAAATATATGCATATATAGACAGGGACTGGGAGCAACAAAAATGCAGTGGTGGTCCAAAGCCAAAGGGAAGGAAAAAAGAGACATGATCATACAGGAGTTGAAGGAAGAAGAAGATGTCAAAAGAGTGCAGAAGGCAGTCCAGCAAGGTCAACAGGGGCAATGGACAACATGGGACAGTGCACTCCAAAGAAGTCTCAGCTGGAACGATATGTGGCACATGGCTCCTCTAAGGATAAGCTTCCTCCTCAGATCTGTATATGACCTGCTCCCCTCGAATGCAAACTTAGTGAAATGGGGGAAAGCAGACGACCCAGCATGTCCGCTCTGTCAGAAGAAACAAACAGTGGAACATGTCCTAAGCTCTTGCAAAGTAGCGCTAGCCCAAGGAAGGTATACATGGAGGCACAACCAAGTTCTGAAAGTGATCACAGATGTGGTTAGCGAAAAAACCATGACCCCAAACGCACCAATTGCTATGACAACGTTCTACAAAGCAGGAGGGAAACAGGTCTGGCCCGAAAGGGCTATGACAACCAGCACATTGCCAAAGGGTCTTCTGGATGGAGCAGTCGACTGGGAGTGTACAGCAGACCTCCCAGAGTGGAGAAATTACCCAGATGTCATCAGCAAGACAGGCATGAGACCAGACATCGCTCTCCACTCTGACTCCTCGAAACAAGTGATTCTGATAGAACTCACTGTGCCATACGAAAGCAGAATGGAAGAAGCACATATCTACAAGACCGAAAAATACGCCGGTCTTGCCAGCACCCTGAAGAAAGCAGGTCTGCGGGTCAAAATCTTCGCCATAGAGGTCGGGGCAAGAGGGTTTGTGGGCACCTCCGCTTATGATCTCATGAAACAACTCGCCATTTCTGGGAAGAAGAGGACTAGAGCCCTTAAAGCGATGGCAGAGGCAGCAGAAAGGAGCTCAAGCTGGATCTGGGCAAGGAGGAACCAAAAAAGTGAACTTCATAAGGATTAAATTCCCTACAGATGATGTGTGCCCCGTTAGCACATTGGTAAAACCGCGTACCGCAGTTCTGAAGCGCAGAATCGCCCAGGTTCGATCCCCGGCGTGGGAAAAAAAAAAAATAGACAACAGCAGAAGGGCATCCAGGAGTCATGACCTGGATGTGGCCCGGCCCCCCGAGAGTGTAAGGAATTCAGGGCCGAAACACTTGTCTAAAGGGGGTTACTTCTCTGAAGACCTTCTGTTGTCTAGCTCTTCCTAGAGTTTCTTTCTACCTATATATATATATACATATATATGTATGTATATACATATGATTATATACATACATAATGTGTGTGTGTGTGTGTGTGTCTACTCTTTACTTCCTTCCTGTCCTCCCCCTCCCGATTTGCGTGTGCTTTGTGCACAAAACTGGAGTTAGGTAGTTGGTTTACTGAGTCGGTGAATGATGAGAATACGCGCTTTGGTCTGATTCTTGTATCAGGATTTGGCCACCTTGTAAAGGTTACTACTACTACTACTACTACTGCTGCTGCTGCTGCTGCTGCCGCTGCCGCCGCTATTACTACTACTACTACTACAACTGCTGCTGCTGCTGCTGCTATTGCTACTATTACTCCTCCTCTCCCTCCTCCTCCTACTACTACTATTACTGCTACTGCTGCTGCTACTACTACTACTAGTAATACTACAACCACTAGTACTACTACTACTACTATTACTACTACTGCTGCTGCTGCTATTGCTACTCCTCCTCCTCCTCTTCCTCCTCCTCCTACTACTACTACTGTTACTGCTGCTGGTGCTACTACTACTACTACTATCACCACTAGTACTACTACTGCTGCTGCTACTGCTACTACTATTACTACTATTACTGCTGCTGCTGTTGCTGCTACTGCTGCTACTACTACTACTGCTACTACTCACGTAGATATGTATATGCTAATGTGATAAGAATATATACGACTCGTATGTTTATATATGTGGTTGTTTCATGTGAGCGTTAAGTTGTGTATATGTGTGTGTACTGTGTGTGTGTGTGTGTGTGTGTGCGCGCGCTCGTGTGTGTGTATGTGTGTGTGCTTGTGTGTATGTATGGTTGTATGTGTATGTGTATGTGTGTGCATGTGTGTATGTGTCTGTGCGTATGTGTCTGTGCGTATGTGTGTGCGTGTGTGGTTGTGTGTGCGTGTGTGCCCGCGCGCGCGCGCGTGTGTGTGCGCGTGTGTATATATATATATATATGTGTGTGTGTGTGTGTGTGTGTGTGTGTGTGTGTGTGTGTGTGTGTGTGTGTGTGTGCGTATTTACGTGTTTTTCCTATGTGAAGGCATGCATTGTTTTATTGGTTGTGTGTGTGTGTGTGTGTGTGTGTGTGTGTGTGTGTGTGTGTGTGTGTGTGTGTTTGTGTGTGTGTGTTTGTGTGTGTGTGTGTGTGTGTGTATGTGTGTGTGTGTGTGTGTGTGTGTATCAGTTGGAATGGTTTTGGTCGTATGTGACTAGGTGTCTGTGATATTTTTTCACACATGGTTTGGTTTGCTATTGGTCACTGGAAGTGTAGGGACTATCAAAGGGGTCACAAGTGGATGTATGTTTTTGTTGTTTAACGTGCGTATGTGTTCTTATTTGTTATATGTTGGGGCTGACTGGGAAGTGTTGTTAAAGTGGAGAAGAGGGTGGAAGAAGTAAGAAGAGTTGTCGGGGGGGGGGGGGGTGAGGTGGCAGTTTAGATGAGATTGTGTATTAGTGTGTGTTCAGTGGTTGACGTGTGTGTCTGTGTGTGTGTGTGTGTGTGTGTGTGTGTGTGTGTGTGTGTGTCTATGTGTGTGTATGTTTGTGTCTGTGTGTGTGTGTGTGTCTCTCTCTCTCTCTCTCTCTCTCTCTGTGTCTCTCTCTGTCTCTCTCTGTCTCTCTGTCTCTGTCTCTGTCTCTCTCTCTCTCTCTCTCTCTCTCTCTCTCTGTATCAGTTGGAATGGCTTTGGTCGTATGTGAATGGGTGTCTGTGATATTTTTTCACGAGTGGTTTGCTTTGGTTTGGTTTGCCGGTCTTCTGAAGCGGAGATACACAGAAACATAATTCTGAACACAAATTAATTCATTACAAATTGTAGGAAAGGCTTTCTGATGTGTGTAGAAGAACAAAAGTTGTTTTGGACCACAATAGCTAGTTCTTCTAATCAACGTCTTTATCTTGCTCTTAGCACTCAGCTTCAACTGGAAGAGAAAGATGGTCAAAATCACACTTTTTTTTGTACTGTGGGAGGATATCCTCTTCGTAATCGAGTCCAACCGTCTACATCAACAGACACATATTGAAAAAGAAATTTTTTATATATTTTAAAGACAATCTACACAGAAAGTCGATTCTTTGAATTTTAGGTAATTTTTGTTTCAAACAGTGTAATCAAGATGGTACAGATGGTCTAAAATATCAGTCACTGTAATCTTGAATAAAAACTTTCTATGGAATTGAATACAATCTGACGAGCACTGAGTGCAATGGTAGACTGTCACAAAGATGAAAACAAATTTCAAACAGTGTCAGAACTTTATGACAAAGTGCTGTTCACACACTGTCCTCGAAAAGCGTTAAGTTCAGGCACATTTTTGGTCCGTGTGACCCGACCTCAACGTCATATCTTTCAGATATATATTCACTGACTCCTTAAAGATCCATATCCTTGACCAAACTTGGGTACAGATCCGTCGATAAGGGACTGAGAAACACGTGTCCACACTTTTTTGACACACATGAACACACACACACACATACACACACACACACACACACACACACACACACACACACACACACACACACACACACACACACACATACACACACACATACACATGAACACACACACACACACACACATGAACACACTCACTCTCTCTCTCTTCCTTCCTCCCTCCCCCCCCCCCCCCCTCTCTCTCTCTCTCTGTCGGGCTGATTGATTCTTTTTGATAAAACCATTGAAGGTATGATATGTCGAGTTCAATTACATCCCGTAGCCTTGAAAACTGGCCCGTGGGTTTCCATCATTCTGGTGGTGTCAGCACAGTGTTTCATAGGTCCCTTCTCCATCCTTCACCATTTCCTGAACCTCGCCAGGCATAGGATTTTGTGCAGGTTTAGGGTGTCTGCCAGAAAGTTGCTAGCAGATCTGGGTGGAGCGCATATGGAATTGTTGAGTGCGATAGATCCTTCTTCAACAAACTTCCAACTCTCCCTGTCTCTTATGCATGCATATGTGAAGTGTGGTGTGTGGGCGCGTGCACCTGTGAACCCACACATGCACGTGCAGTCTGACGATGGCAAGTATGCACGTGTTGATACTGTCACGTTACAGTGTTGTTTCACATGGCATTACGTAGAACGGCATCAATGGCCATGTCTGTTTCCAGCTTCAATATTTGTCCAATGTTTTAATTTGGCAATGACCTGAGGAAACAAAAAAATAAAAACACGAGAAAAGAACCAGAACGCGTATTTAATACAACCAGACAAGACAGGCGCAAATTTGTGGGTGTTTTTTTTCTCTTCCTGGTTCCTGTTTGCAAAGAAAACAAACGAGACAGTCTTGTTGGAGGCAGACACAAGAGAATCATTGATAAGGAAGATTAGGAAAAGACAAGCAACATTTATAGGCCATTTTATGAGGAAAGGGGAATTAGAGAATCTGGTCACAACAGGAAAGCTGGAGGTAAAGAGAATACCAGGTAGACTCAAGGAGAAGATATTGACGGATTTGCAGGTGGCTGAGGACAGAGAGGGTAGAAAATGTACTTGCAGCAACAACGGATAGATGCTTATGGAGGGTCATGATCGTCAACACCATGCGGCAGGGCACACGATGATGATGATGATGATGATGATGTTTGCTTGAACGCAGGTAGTCACACTTGTTTTGAATTTGGCGATGACCTGCTTTTACAATTCCAAGCATCCATTATTGTGGAGTGTTTCCCCGGAACAGTTCGACATCTTGTAGTTCGGTGATGGCAGAGATCCCGTTTGTTACACGCTAGCATGATCGCGCGCAACTGGTAAGATAACAAATGGCTAGGGTGATTAAAAAAAAAAGAAAAAGAAAAAGAAAAACGTGTGCTTTGAAACACTCGTGAGGCAGAATTAGATTTTAGCCAATGTACAATGCTTATTTCACAATCGCAGACGAAGTCGTCGTCAAACACAAAGGCGACTGACAGAAAGCAAAGGAACAAGGCAGAAACAAAGACAGTGACAGAAAAGAGGAAATTTCTAGCATAGAGGTTCCAGAAGGTGGGGGATACTACGAGGGTGAGTCAAAAAGTAATGCCTTTTTCTTTAGTACAGGAACAATTACCGACACAGGAACATGTATCATACATCAAAATGAAGCTGGTCCTCTGGGGATCACATCCCTACTTCTCAATATAGTCACCGAGGGCATGTATCGCTGCCTCGTAAAATTCTGTTGACTGTGCTTGAAGCCATGTCTTCACTGCAGTTTTCACTTCCTCGTCACTGGCATAATGTTTGCTTTTCAAACCCTCTTTCATGGGGCTGAAGAGATGATAGTCTGAAGGCGCTAAGTCTGTGAGTATGGAGGATGCAGGAAAGTTGTCCACCCGAATGAGGTGATTGTCTCCCTTGTCCTGATGCTTGTGTGTGGTCGAGCATTGTCATGCACAAGGAGGACATTATCGATTTGCAAGTTGGGTCTTACTCGTCGGTTTCTTGCTTTGTGCCTCGTCAGGGAATTAATGTATGCCTCAGAGTTTATTGTTTCTCCTCTTGGCACGAAATCAATCAGAATGACGTAGGGTGGCGCCATTCCATTGACTGCCTCTTTGATTCTGGTTAATAATGTTGAATCCATGTTTCATCACTGGTAACGACCTTCCAAAAAAGGTGTTGTCTCTTTGACTTTGTTCAAGAAGTTCAGGGCAGGCATTGACCCTGTCAGTCTTGCGTTCGGTAGTCAGCTCTCTCGGTATCCAACGGGCACACACTTTTGAAAACCCATGTGATTCAACAATGTTATAAGCACATCGCTCACTTCAAGGTTTTCTGCCAACTCCTCAAGAGTTTGCGCCTATCTTCTCTAATCAGAGCATCTGCCTTTGCTTTATTGGCAGGTTCACAGAAGTGGACAGACGGCCAGAACGTGGTTATCGGCTACCCTCACAGTTCCCACCTTTTCATCATTCAGACGACAGACCCACCTGCAAACATTGCTATAATCTAAAAGTATTCTCCTTATACACATTCTGTAATTGTCTGTGAATGTTCACAGGGGTTTCCCCCTCAGCAACAAGGAATTCAATCATTGCTCTTTGTTTTTGACGCAGCTCTAAGGGGGCAGCCATTTTGAATTTTCCTCACGAGTCTAAGAACCGGAAACATACCAAACAAAATATTTCAGTCCGTAACAGTTATAATCATTTGTAACTGAGCAACATTTCAGGTAATTTTATCAAAAACTTCGTCTAATATAAATAAAAAGGCATTACGCTTTGACTCACCCTCATATTTATACTGAAAGAGCCCCCGGCATCTCCACGGGGGGACCTAGCGTACCTCACTAAAACATCGCCTACCTAGTATGTAAGAAACGAACCTCTCCTTTCAATTTCCGGTGGACGGTCAACACTTCTGAAGTGGGTGGGTGTGTTCGTTTTTATTGTTATTGTTTGTTTTGTTTTGTTTTTGTTTTTTACTTCCTCGAAAGGAAGCGGAGATCATAGATCGAGGTCTGGTACGCTGGGGGAAGGGGGGTGGGGGAGGGTTGGAAACTAACTTATATTTACGACCACTTCGATGTCTGCCTCCGTCATCGTTACACCCACTTCACTGGTGAAGACGTCACAGACGGTGGGGACAAAGACAGCTTCCGTGGTCAAAGGAATGTTGCACACCCACACAGTTCCTGCATTTGTGACCAACCGTGCTGTTTGGAATCAAGTCTTACCTTTCCAAAGTGCATTGACCTGTTTGGGTCTGTCTGTTGAGTTGATCACAAAGATCTGAGTTAACGTGTTTCACAGCTGTCACTCCTACTTCCTGTCCATCTCTTTCTTTTCTCCATGTTCCTTACACGTTCTTCTGGTGCCCGCGGTGGCCCATTATCTCCATTATTAAAGCGCCATACACGTACGTAACGCAGGTTTGTGGGCTCAACGCTTGGCCAGTGTACGTTTTTTTTTTCCATGCTGTCAAATAAACAAAAACAGAAAAGCCGCTGAAACAGTAACATTCACTGTAGCCAAGCAAAGCCATTCCAGCATGACAGAAGACCCATTCCAGGAGCCTTGGAAGGTGGAATGATGACTCCCTGA
>JAPXFY010000034.1:10895102-10897602 GCA_030674185.1 Monoplex corrugatus
GAACAGATTGTGAATGACATCATCAGACTGTCACAACAGGGAGAACAGATTGTGAATGACATCATCAGACTGTCACAACAGGGAGAACATATTGTAAATGACATCGTCAGACTGTCACAACAGTGAGAACAGATTGTGAATGACATCATCAGACTGTCACAACAGGGAGAACATATTGTAAATGACATCATCAGACTGTCACAACAGGGAGAACAGATTGTGAATGACATCATCAGACTGTCACAACAGGGAGAACATATTGTAAATGACATCGTCAGACTGTCACAACAGGGAGAACAGATTGTGAATGACATCGTCAGACTGTCACAACAGTGAGAACAGATTGTGAATGACATCGTCAGACTGTCACAACAGTGAGAACAGATTGTGAATGACATCGTCAGACTGTCACAACAGTGAAAACAGATTGTGAATGACATCGTCAGACTGTCACAACAGTGAGAACAGATTGTGAATGACATCGTCAGACTGTCACAACAGTGAGAACAGATTGTGAATGACATCGTCAGACTGTCACAACAGTGAAAACAGATTGTGAATGACATCGTCAGACTGTCACAACAGTGAGAACAGATTGTGAATGACATCGTCAGACTGTCACAACAGTGAGAACAGATTGTGAATGACATCGTCAGACTGTCACAACAGTGAGAACAGATTGTGAATGACATCGTCAGACTGTCACAACAGTGAGAACAGATTGTAAGTGACATCGTCAGACTGTCACAACAGTGAGAACAGATTGTGAATGACATCGTCAGACTGTCACAACAGTGAGAACAGATTGTGAATGACATCGTCAGACTGTCACAACAGTGAGAACAGATTGTGAATGACATTGTCAGACTGTCACAACAGTGAGAACAGATTGTAAGTGACATTGTCAGACTGTCACAACAGTGAGAACAGATTGTAAGTGACATCGTCAGACTGTCACAACAGTGAGAACAGATTGTGAATGACAAGGTCAGACTGTCACAACAGGGAGAACAGATTGTGAATGACATCGTCAGACTGTCACAACAGTGAGAACAGATTGTGAATGACATCGTCAGACTGTCACAACAGTGAGAACAGATTGTAATGACATCGTCAGACTGTCACAACAGTGAGAACAGATTGTGAATGACATCGTCAGACTGTCACAACAGTGAGAACAGATTGTGAATGACATCGTCAGACTGTCACAACAGTGAGAAACAGATTGTGAATGACATTGTCAGACTGTCACAACAGTGAGAACAGATTGTAATGACATTGTCAGACTGTCACAACAGTGAGAACAGATTGTAAGTGACATCGTCAGACTGTCACAACAGTGAGAACAGATTGTGAATGACAAGGTCAGACTGTCACAACAGGGAGAACAGATTGTGAATGACATCGTCAGACTGTCACAACAGTGAGAACAGATTGTAAGTGACATTGTCAGACTGTCACAACAGGAGAACAGATTGTGAATGACATTGTCAGACTGTCACAACAGTGAGAACAGATTGTAAGTGACATCGTCAGACTGTCACAACAGGAGAACAGATTGTAAATGACATGTCAGACTGTCACAACAGGGAGAACAGATTGTAAGTGACATTGTCAGACTGTCACAACAGGAGAACAGATTGTGAATGACATGTCAGACTGTCACAACAGTGAGAACAGATTGTGAATGACATTGTCAGACTGTCACAACAGTGAGAACAGATTGTGAATGACAAGTCAGACTGTCACAACAGTGAGAACAGATTGTAATGACATCGTCAGACTGTCACAACAGTGAGAACAGATTGTAATGACATGTCAGACTGTCACAACAGTGAGAACAGATTGTGAATGACATTGTCAGACTGTCACAACAGGGAGAACAGATTGTAATGACATCATCAGACTGTCACAACAGTGAGAACAGATTGTGAATGACATTGTCAGACTGTCACAACAGGGAGAACAGATTGTAATGACATCATCAGACTGTCACAACAGGTGAGAACAGATTGTAAGTGACATCGTCAGACTGTCACAACAGTGAGAACAGATTGTGAATGACATCGTCAGACTGTCACAACAGTGAGAACAGATTGTGAATGACATCGTCAGACTGTCACAACAGTGAGAACAGATTGTGAATGACAATGGTCAGACTGTCACAACAGTGAGAACAGATTGTAAGTGACATTGTCAGACTGTCACAACAGTGAGAAAGATCATGTAAGTACATCGTAGACTGTCAAACAGTGATGAACAGATTGTGAATGACAAGGTCAGACTGTCACAACAGTGAGAACAGATTGTAAGTGACATCGTCAGACTGTCACAACAGTGAGAACAGATTGTGAATGACAAGGTCAGACTGTCACAACAGTGAGAACAGATTGTAAGTGACATCGTCAGACTGTCACAACAGTGAGAACAGATTGTAAGTGACATTGTCAGACTGTCACAACAGGGAGAACAGATTGTGAATGACATTGTCAGACTGTCA
>JAPXFY010000034.1:10902602-10907602 GCA_030674185.1 Monoplex corrugatus
AAATCGTTACGGAATTACGTACATTAATTCTTGAATTGCAGAGCGAAATATGGATTAAGGCCATGTGACGCTAAATGTTTTTCATACTCTCTCTCTCTCTCTCTCTCTCTCGTGTTAGTCACCCGACCCTTCTCAAGCCTTTCATTCACAGTTCCACCAGCCACGATTGCCGTGCATGTTGTTTTTCGTGCTCCGATGGAGAGAAATACTGGCGGTTAGAGAGGTCTCATCGTCATCGTCGTCAACAATGACAATATACGATGATTTTATATATGTGTATATATATATATATATATATATATATATATATATATATATATATATATATATATACATACATACATACATACATACATACACATACATACATACATACATACATACATACATACATACATACATACATACATACATACATACATACATACATACATACATACATACATACATACATACATACATATATATACAGTCGCGTCTCGGGCTACGAATTTAATTCGTTCCATGACGAAGCCCCTATCTTGAAAAACTCGTATCTCGAAACGAATTTCCCCATTGAAAATAATGGAAATCCAATTAATCCGTTTCCACACCCAAAAAATATCAATATAAAAATCAATTAACATGGTATTTTATGCAGAATAAAAGTAATTTTTCTAACATTTAACAATGATAAATAATGTACAGTGTACATGTACTGTGCTTTACCTTTATGAAGAGTTGTGGCTGGCTTGAGGGAGACGATGGGGAGGAGGAGAGGGGTTACTGTGGGGAAGGAGAATCCCCTTCTGATTCAGGAACTTGCTCGGCTGTCCATGACACGTTTCCTCCATCCCTCTCTGTCAGACATTGCAGTAGGTAGTTCATCATACTGACAGCCCGTATCATCCATCAGTTGGTCGATGAAGGTCTTCTTTGGACGTCCTGGTCTTTGTTTGCCGTGACTGGGTCTCCATAGTAGAACATCTTCTACCAGTTCTTCTTTGCTACACCAGCAGTGTCCCGCGAAACGCAGTCTTTGTTGACGTATTGATTTACTGACTGGCGGGATCTTACCATATAACTCTTTGTCTGTTGGATGTTCTCTCCAGGATTTTACAATATCGAAAGAACAGCAATGGAGATCGGGCTCCACCTCAATGTGAACAAAACAGAGTTCATCTGCCTGAATCAAGACTCATCAGAAGGTATGAGAAGTCTCAATGGAGATACGATCAAACAAGTTCAAGGCTTTAAATACGTTGGCAGCTACATTGACTCCACAGAACAAGACGTCAATACCAGACTCGGAAATGCCTGGGGCGCTCTAAATCAACTGGACAAAATCTGGAATTCCAGTCTACCAGACAACCTGAAAAGGAACTTCTTCCAGCAGCAGTAGAGTCCGTTCTTACATATGACTCAATCTCTTGGACCCTAACAACGACAATATGTATATATAATGTATATCGTCCATTGTTTTCCTTCAGCTCTTATCATCATCGTGGGGATGGTCGTCGCCATCACTATTTCCACCACTATCATTATAATCATCGTCGTCGTCGTTTTCATCGCCACTACCATCTTTCCTTTGTCTGGGGTGGATGTTTAGAGGGAAGTGGGAATTTAACCCTTTGACCCATGCACCCTTTTAATCAACTACAAAAACCTTAACTCTTTGACTCCCTCACCCTATCCACCATCTTCCTGCACCGGACAGGGTGAGGGAATCAAAGGGTTAAGTTTTTGCTTAGCTAGCATGATTCACACCGCAGAAAGCTGGTGGACGGGGTGTGGGAGTCAAAGGGTTAAGTTTTCGCTTTGCTAGCATGGTTCACACTGCGGGAAGCTGGTGGACAGGGTGCAGGAGTCGAAGGGTTAAAGGACGCTAAAACTGCCGGCGTCTTTCAACCAGGCCTGTTTTGATGCTCTGTCTATTGATACTAGAAGTAAAACCCAAGAACACATGGCGAATGATAGCAGAAGCAAACATCAAGGTCTTGAAACGAGCCTGTGGTAGGCTACTGTAGACAGGCTGGCCCAGAGCAGACAAGGGTGGAAGATTTTCGTTGCTGCCCCACTTGCTGAAGACATGATGGACATTAGGTGAATAAGTAAATGTACTGATGCTGATATCATCCCTGAAAATGGAATATGACTACATACAAATGCCGGGTAAAAAAAATATAAATAAGAGGAAACCAAACCAAACCAATCCAATCCAATCCAATCCAACCAAACCAATCCAATCCAATCCAGCTAACCAATCCAATCCAATCCAATCCAGCCAAACCAACTCTCACTCAACACACACACCACACCACACACACACACAACACACACACACACACACACACACACACACACACACACACACACACACACACACTCACCACACACAACACACACACACACACACACAAACCACACACACACACATACGTACACACACGCACACAACAACACACACGCCAAACACACACACTACAAACACACACTACACACACACACACACACATACACAACAACACACACACATACACAACACACACACACACACACACACCAACACACACACATACACAACACACACATACACAACACACACACACACACACACACACACACACACACACACACACACACACACACACACACACACACACACACACACACACACACACACGTACATTATGCCTTCGGTTTAACGTACCAGCATACTCGGGACTGGAACTCAAATCATTGCTGTGCCCTGACACTTCATCAGCTGAACCACTGAGGCTTGGTCTGCAGTCCTGTGTGGATTCCTGGGCTGGTTAATTATAGTGATTACACGCCGTGTCAGCGGCTAGGGTTATCTTAGTGGGCAATCTCCTCCAACACAGAGGGAGGGAACCAGGCTGTGATGAGGCCTTGACATGACTGTCTGAAGATTACGTGTGTGGGGGAGGTGGGGGTGAGGTGGTTTTGTGTGTGTGTGTGTGTGTGTATTTGCGTGTGTGTGTGTTTGTGTGCGTGTGTATATACACACACGTATATGTATACATATATGTATATATATATGTGTGTGTGTGGTGTGTGTGTGTATTTGTGTGCGTGTGTATACACACACACATATATAATTATAGATACATGTATATATATATATGTATATATATATAAAGAGAGAGAGAGAGACAGACAGACAGACACTTGTACACATACATACATGCACATACACAGACACATACACACATACATACTCACTCATACACACACATAGATACAGACAGAGAGAGAGAAACAGAGAAAGAGACAGAGAGAAACGGGGAGGGGCGGGGAACACAGATTTGACAGAGGGAGACACAGACAGACAGACAGCCATAGGAAGGCAGACATACACAGAGAGACAGAATGACAGACAGGCAGGCAGAGAGAATAGGTAATAAGCATATTTTGCCCATTGCGACAGAAAGAGACAGACAGGGAAACATGGATGCAGGCAGGGAGAATGCAGAAGACGCAACATTTTGCGTCTTGCGACAGAGAGAGGAAAAAAACAGAGAGAGACAGACAGACAGAGGAGCAGACAAATAAGACAGGCGGAAATACATAGAGATATATATACACAAAAACGGGCAGACTCACAGACAGACACACAAAACACACAGACACACAGACAGGTACACACAGACAGACACAAAGACAAGCAGGCACACAGGCTGACAGACAGAATATATGTAGACACAAAACGAGTCAGTCATTAAAAAACGTAGGAAGTTTTCAGTAACTATTTTTTGTTGCTGTTAGTTTTTCGCCCCGTGTGTGTTGTTGTTGTTCTTGTTGTTTTGTGAAGGAGGAGGAGGAGAGCACGTGCGCACGGATACGTGTGCACTGAGTATTGAAAACGATCCCCCTGAACCTGCAGAAATGCTACTGGAGAACATTTCCAACGAACTGATACACACACACACACACACACACACACACACACACACACACACACACACACACACACACACACACACACACACACACACACCGCGCCCGACACCAGCGCGCGCACACACACTCACTCACTATCTCTCTCTCCTCTCTCTCTCTCGCTCTCTCTTTCCTCTCTCTCTCTCTCCCTCTTCTCTCTCTCCCTCTCTCTCTCTTTCTTTCTCTCTCTATCCCTTCTCTCTCCCTCCTCTCTCATTCCCTCTCTCTCCCTCCCACTTACTCACACACACATAGACACACACATACACACAAACACACCTGATGATGATAATGATGATGATGATGAAGACGACGACGACGATGATGATGATGATGACGCCGACGACGACGACGATGATGATGATGATGATAATGATGATGATGATAACAACAACAACAACAATAACAACAACAATAATAATAATGATATAACAGTCATGATGATGAAGACAACGACGACGACGATGATGATGATGATCATAATAATAATAACAACAACAACAATAATAATAATGATATAACAGTCATGATGATGATAATGATGATGATGACGATGACAATGACGATGATGATGATAATAACAAGAAAAAGAAGAAAAAGAAGAAGAAGAAAAAGAAGAAAAAGAAGAAGAAGAAGAAGAAGAAGAGAGGAAACAACACAAAAATAGAAAATCTGTCTTATCATATACGTGTTAATGATGACTGTCATAACGTGATAATGAAAGATCGAGGGCTGTAGGATCTCTGTTTTATTTTGGTTTTAGTTTTTGCCTGTTTTCCCCCCTCCTGCACTGTGCAGAGATAATGTTGCTGCTGCCTGCACACTCCGACTTCGGTGGGCGTTCAAGCTGTGTGTTTTCATGTATCCAGAAGCCAGTCACTAACACTGACTTTCAAGACCGTCAGCGGACATGCATATTTGATAGTCTGCATGCATATGCATATGAAGGAGGTTTAAGGAATATTTGATAATGTGCATGCATATGTGTATGAAGGAGGTTTAAGGAATATTTGATAATGTGCATGCATATGTGTATGAAGGAGGTTTAAGGAATATTT
>JAPXFY010000034.1:10915102-10920102 GCA_030674185.1 Monoplex corrugatus
GACAAATATATACAGACAGACATATAGACAGACGGACAGATAAGAGAGGATTAACAACAGGAGGAGACTGCAACAACTGAGCGAACAATCGAAATCTATGTGGTGGGTGGTGGATGGTGAGTGGTGGATGGTGAGAGGTGGATGGTGAGTGGTGGATGGTGAGAGGTGGGTGGTGGATGGTGAGTGGTGGATGGTGAGTGGTGGATGGTGAGAGGTGGATGGTGAGTGGTGAGTGGTGGATGGTGAGTGGTGGATGGTGAGTGGTGGATGGTGAGAGGTGGATGGTGAGAGGTGGTGGATGGTGAGTGGTGGATGGTGAGTGGTGGATGGTGAGAGGTGGGTGGTGGATGGTGAGTGGTGGATGGTGAGAGGTGGATGGTGAGTGGTGGATGGTGAGAGGTGGACGGTGAGTGGTGGATGGTGAGAGGTGGGTGGTGGATGGTGAGTGGTGGATGGTGAGTGGTGGATGGTGAGTGGTGGATGGTGAGAGGTGGGTGATGGGTGGTGGATGGTGAGTGGTGGATGGTGAGTGGTGAGTGGTGGATGGTGAGTGGTGGATGGTGAGAGGTGGGTGATGGGTGATGAGTGGTGAGTGGTGGAGATGGAATGCTTGCAACTGAAGAAGAAAGGGAAGACTTGTGTGGTCAAAATATTTGAAAAAGACAGACAGACAGACAGACAAGCGGACACGCATTCAGACAGACATTGAGACAAAGAGAGCATGAGGAGGGAGGGTGGAGAGGAAGGGAACATTACAGAAACAAAGAGAGAGAAAAGAAAGAGGGAGAGAGAAGGGGGAGAGGGGGGACAGGGAGTTGGGGATAATGAATGAATGAGTGAATGAATGAATGATTGAATGAATGAATAATTGAATGATTGAATGAACGAGTGCTTTAACCTTTTGATTCCCGCACCCTGCCCATCAGAATCCTGTATTATTAACCATGCAAGTGAAAGGGTTAAGTTTTTGCGATAGGTGGATAGGGTGTTGGAGTCAAAACCGTTAAAGTACTATGGGTGTAATAGCTCTTTCACAAACAAGACTGGGGTGAGGATTAGGATTTGACATACCTTTTCTTTACATTCAAAGGGAAGAAGAGAACTGGAGAGAGAGAGAGAGAGAGAGAGAGAGAGAGAGAGAAGAGAGTTTCACACAAACACGCACGCACACGCTCTCGCGCGCCCACACACGCACACACACACACACACACACACACACACACACGCCCGCACGCACAGAAGATCAAGTAGACAGGCAGAGGCAGAAAAGAAAAACAGTGACAAAGAGAGACTCAGAAAGAGACAAAGAGACAAACTGACACAGAAAGAGTGAAAGGAAGAGAGAATGAGAGAGAGAGAGACAGAGAGAGAGACAGAGAGAGAGAGACAGACAGACAGACAGACAAACAGACAGAATTGGAGAGAGAGAGAGCGAGAGAGAGAGTTTCACACAAACACGCACAATCGCACACACATACACACATACACACGTACGCATGCACGCATACACATACACACGTACGCACGCACGCATACACATACACACGTACGCACGCACGCATACACATATACACGTACGCACGCACGCATACACATTCACACGTACGCACGCACGCATACACATACACACGTACGCACGCACACATACACATACACACGTACGCATGCACGCATGCACATACACACGTACGCACGCACGCATACACATACACACGTACGCACGCACGCATACACATACACACGTACGCACGCACGTATACACATACACACGTACGCACGCACGTATACACATACACACACACATACAGAAGACCAAGCAGATAAGCAGAAACCAGAAAAACACACAAAAAGAATCAGAACCTAGTATTTAATACATCAAGACAAGACAGGCGCAAATTTTCGGCCGACTGGCCTTTGTCAAGCGTAAGATCACAA
Source organism: Monoplex corrugatus (assembly GCA_030674185.1). NCBI lineage: Eukaryota > Metazoa > Mollusca > Gastropoda > Littorinimorpha > Ranellidae > Monoplex > Monoplex corrugatus. The sequence continues at coordinate 10,917,038 of JAPXFY010000034.1, forward strand.
ACAAACAAACACCAGATACAAAAATTATGTGAAAAAGACTGAAACTTCCCTGCTGCTTCGTCCAGTTGGATTAGATAAGCAGAGGCAGAAAAACAACAGAGTGACAAAGACAGTGACAAAGACAGACTCAGAAAGAGACAAAGAGACAGACACAGAGAAAGTGAAAGGAAGAGAGAGAATGAAAGGGAGAGAGAGAGACAGAGACAGAGAGAATAGAGAAAGAGAGCGACAGAGAGAGAGAGAGAGAGGCTGACAGAAAGATAGAGGAGAGAGACAGAGACAGACACGACAGACAAGACAGACAGACAGAGAGACAGAGAGATAGGCTGACAGATAGAGAGGCTGACATAAAGAGAGACAGAGACACAGACAGAGAGGCAGGCAGGCAGGCAGACAGGCAGACAGGCAGGCAGGCAGGCAGACAAACAGAAAGGCAGGCAGATTTCCAGAGAGCGTTCACATCATGTGATGGCTAAATATCACAAGGGTTATAAACTATTTTCGATGCTGCATACTCCGCTCTTTCCACCGGATGTTCTAATTGGGCTTGTTTGCCCTTTGGCACTTTGGCGCATGCGCCGCTACCACCGACAAGCGATTGCAAAGAGAGTCAGCACAGAACCTGTCCTTTATACGACAAGGTCAAACCATAACGATTAATATATACTGTCGCTTAAACATGTACCCATCCCTGTATATGTAAGGTTTGGGGAAGGCAAAGCTTCCAGGGAGAGGGATGTGGCACAGCCCTACTGTACTCATACTGACACGAAGAAGAAAATCTGGGGTGCAACGAGATCAAACCATAATGATATGTGCATTTTGTGTTTGTATGTAGATATCTATGTATGTACACACACACCACCACACACAACACACAGCAGCACACGACACACACACACACACACACACACACACACACGCACGACACACACACACACACACACACACACACACACACACACGCACGCACGCACCACACACACACACACCACCACACAACACACACACACACAACTATATATATATATATATATATATATATATATAAAATATATATATATATGTGTGTGTGTGTATGTGTGTGTGTGTGTGTATCTGTGTGTGTGTATGTATGTATCTGTCTATAGATATTTATCTATATCTGCAAAAGTAAAGGGCTGATGCTAAATAGCAAGAAGACTGAAGTTGTGGTAATCAGTAAAAATATTTTTAAAAAAATAAGAAATCCTTCAAACAAAATAACAGCAAATGGCACAACCTTGAGACAGATTGATAAGTTTAAATATCTGGGAACGATCATTTCACCAGACGGCAGATGCACATCAGAAATAGCCAGCAGAATCGGCCAAGCCAAAACAGCATCCAAGAAGATGAAAAGCGTTCTTACCAACAAATGCCTATCAATTAACATCAGGAAGAGAGTTCTTGAATGTTATATACAACCGATAATATTATACGGTTGTGAGCACTACAGTCAACACGCAAAGTCAGAACAAAATTGAGGCAACTGAAATGTGGTTTCCAAGAAGAATGTTGAGAATGCCATAGACAGCAAAGAAAACAAACGAGACAGTCTTGAAAGAGGCAGACACGAGATCATTAATAAAGAAGATTAAGAAAAGACAAGCAACATATATAGGACATTTTATGAGGAAAGGGGAATTAGAGCACCTGGTCACAACGGGAAAGCTGGAAGGAAAGAGAACACCAGGAAGACCCAGGGAGAAAATATGGACGGACTTGCAGGGTGGCTGAGGACAGAGGGGATGGGAGATGTACTTGCAGGGACAAGGGATAGATTCGTATGGAGGGCCGTGATCGCCAACGGCATGCGTCAGGGCACATGATGATGATGAATACATTGAATATATAAATTAGGAGAAAAACAGCAAAACTTTCCTACTGTCCGTCGAGTTGCAGAAAATGACCGTGCTGTCACAATAGTTTTGGACAGGCTTATGTAGCCAGAGTAGTTGATAGGGACAGGCAGGGATGATTGATTCAAACCAAAGGTGAGCTAGGCAGGACGGCATGGCGTTGATTGATAATCTCTTGATGGGTTGAAATCCTAAAGTAGAATGTTGTAGAAGAAATCATGGATTGGCAGGTTGTGCGTTCTTCTGTGAAGTCCAGAGAGGGGCTAGAGCGTCGTGGAGAGTGTGAGACAGACTGATTGATTGATTGATTTGATTCAGTTTTACGTCAGCACCCACCTCAGGTGATATGGCTGACGGGGATAACCATCCCGGGAAAATGGGGGCAATGGGGGACTTATCTAATCCTGTACTGACACCACCAGAACAACAATGATGCTAAGATGGGACAGTGAGAAGGCCAGATTTAATGTAGCGCACCCCAGGATTCGAACCCACAACCATTAGCATGTGAATCCGACGCTCAAACCAACTGAGCTACAGAGGCCCGCATGTGAGACAGACATGCCTGCCTTTTATATATATAATGTCCTTTAACCGAAGGTAGAAGAGCGGGCCCCAGTAGCTCAGTTGGTTTGAGCGTCGGATTTACATGCTGATGGTTGTGGGTTCGAATCTCGGGGTGCGCTATATTAAAACTGGCCATTTCACTTTCCCATATTAACACAATTGTTGTTCTGGTGGTGTCAGTATAGGATTAGATAAGTCCCCCTATAACCAAACCAAAACAAGCCAAGCCAAAACAGCATTCAAGAAGATGACAAACATTCTTACCAACAAATGCTTATCAATTAACATCAGAAAGAGAGTCCTTGAATGTTATATAGAACCAATACTGTTGTACGGATGCGAGGCGTGGACAGTCAGCAAGCAAAGCCAGAGCAAGATTGAGGCAGCCGAGATGTGGTTTCTCAGACGAATGTTGAGAGTTCCATGGACAGCAAAGAAAACAAACGAGACAGTCTTGATGGAGGCAGACACAAGTAGATCACTCACAAGGAAGATTAGGAAAAGACAGGCAACATTTATAGGCCATTTTGTGAGGAAGGGGGATTTGGAGCACCTGGTCACAACGGGGAAGCTGGAGGGAAAGAGAGCACCAGGTAGACCCAGGGAGAGAATGCTGGA